>VDFB02369436.1:0-10880 GCA_007258455.2 Sequoia sempervirens | reverse complement strand
ATTAGTGAGAGAAAATCCTTTAGAGAACATCCATCGCTCATTGTCAATTTAAAACTCAAGTTCTAAAACAAATCCGCGATGAGCGATGAAGTTAGAACATATGGCTTTTGGTCATTGCTAATTCTCCTCATATATTTTGCAAGAAATTAGCGATGAGAAGATTTACAACTTTTATAAGATCCATCACATATTGTTGATGTGATATTCTACACTTAAAACATATTTGCAATGAGCAATGAGAACATAAGGATAGAGGCATCACTCATCGCTATTACAATTTAGAAGGCTCAAAATCCATTAGTGATGAGCGATATCAAAGGGACAACGTTAATCCATCACTCATCACTAATTCAAAGTGTAAACTAATGAATAAATCATGATGAGTGATATAGCTATGAAGGCCATCAGGACATAAGTCAAAACCTTTTAACACATGCACATTAGTTGTTCTTAATGAATGGGACTCCTTAGGACAACATGAGACTGATAGGCTTGAGATGTTTGAAAATGATGAAATATATATATAAAAAAGATCCTTTGTTGAATCCTTATAAAATATAAGGCCCAAACCTAGGCTTAGAGGGACCAATTACCATATGAATGATATGAAACTTTAGAAAGGATGATTTGCAATAGGTAAGAAGGAATCGATGATGAAAAAGAACCATGTGAGTAATTCATATAAACTTAAACCCTCAAAATATTAACCTTATACAAAATGCAATAAGGGTTTAAAATGGAATGAGAAATAAATTTTGAGTGTTTCATCACTCTATTCTTTGTGATAACACCAATTCCATAAACATTTCAAAGAATCTAATGATGCATTGAAGGAAAAAACATATTACAATCAAGTATCTTTTTTAAGGGAGAGTGTTGTAGAGAAAGAAGTATTGGTCACTAGTGAAAATTGAAGAGAAGGTGATGAAAAATTACATTCCAATGTGTGTGCTTATATCAGAATATCATATTTTGTGAAGGAGAGCAATAGCTATAACTCTAGCATGTGTTGAGTTACTCCGAAGATCTACAAGCTTTATCAGTGTATTCTAGTAGGACTAGTGTTCTATCCACTATACAATTTCATTTGGGGATTGGTGTCTCTAGTAGGTTGGTGCCTACAAACACAATAGGGGACTATTGTCTCTAGTAGGTTGGTACCTACTTCATTGTGTAAAATTCACTTGTATATTTCTGCATTGAGAGGTTGGATTTGGGCAGTAGATCCAAGAATATTTTCTCATTAAGGATTTTCACATCTTAGGTTTCAATATATATCTAGTGTTCACTTGTGCAGATGTGTGTGCTTATGTTGTTCCTTGATCTTTATCTTTTTTATTTTATTTAAATGTGGTTTATGATATGTGCAGTTGAGGTAAGAGTTTTAAATATATTTTATCTACTGATTCAACCCCCCACTCTTAGTATATTGTGTGCCCTTCATATGTTTTATCCCACATTGGTAAACCTAATAGAGATATTGATCAAGACCTCAATGGCCAATTACTTGGTTCTATAAAGAGAACTAAAAATTCACAAGGTATAGAATAATATCAAATAGATTACATGGTAGGTCAAAATTATTGAAATACTCTATAATCCCTATCACTAGTTGACATTTATTCTTGGGTTTTGCCACAACAATGTGTCCTAGTTATGGGACATCCCAATTTTTCCTTGAAATCACATATTTTGTAGAAAAATTAATTATTTAAGCCTTAAAGGGTTCAATCTATAGGAGTTTAATTCAAGGGGGTTAGACGAAACCCCTTTGGATAGAACCCCCTATTCTTAAATCAAACCCTCAATTGAGCCTCCTCCACACTTATCAAAACACTAAAAAAACAATTTTACTTCTTTTTTGGGGGATCAAATGAATTAATTTAGAAATTCTATTTTATAAGTAGCCCTTAATATAATCCTTCCAAAAAAGTATAATTTTGAGTATATTTAATAGAATTATTATATTTATTTTCTATTTCTAGTAAACATAGTTTTTTCACCAAACATCAAGGTTTTTGTTCCACACACATATAAAAATAAAAAATAGAGAAAAAATTAAAACATATCTATGCACTAGGTATTGATACCCTTATTTTATAAAAAAAATATTATTTGAATATATAAAAAAAGTAATGCATTATGGTATAAACCTAGATATTTAAATTATAATTAATCTCACTTCAAAAATTAAAGATAAAAAACTTACATGTGGAACAAAAAATTATGTGCACTAGATATTGATATTACCAATCTATATTTAAATATTTATATTTTTATCCTTTTTGGTGAAAAAGCTACACAATGTGGAGTAAATGTCACTTTTTAAAAATGTAACCATTAACTGTAAAAATAAGTTATTCAAACTTATATAACAAAAATAAAAACTTATTTTTAAAAATAAAAAATATATTTATTTAGAATCTATACATCAAATTTCAAAATCAATATTTCACATCATCTTCAATTTTTTAATGGTTTAGTTGCTATGGATGATAGAAAGTGAATTTATTTAAAAATGTTGATTTCAATGTCACACTTTGGAAAAAAAGTGGAAAACATTATTGTGGGATTAGCCTCCTATATTGTTATAATCATATCATAAGCCTTGCCTCTATATTGAACATATGGATGTTATATTTAGGTAAATTGGTTGTCCTTAATACCTTTGTCAGCATAAACTTGTTATATGCAATTAGCAAATCATATTCTAGGCAATTGAGGTTAAGAGTAAGAGAAGTCTTGCTTACATTGAAAAGGGAGTTGATCAAGAGGGTTTTCAACTTAAACCCTCAATAAAAGTATAAAATTAAGTTCTATGGGATATGAAAATAAAATTCTAGAGATAGGAGAGGTTATAGGATAAATTGGTTGCCAAATCATTAATTCAAAGATCTAGTTGAATTGAAGCCTATCCATTTTGATTAAATTGACCCATTGAATATTAACACTTTTGAAGAGTATTTTAGGATGGCATACATTGTTTTGTGTCAATTTCTATGGTTGAACTACAAGGTACAAACTCTCATTCCCATGATGATGATGGCTATTGACTTATAACACAAATATATTATCAAATTATTTGATTTTTCCTCCTTTCTAGTGGCCATTATCACTAGAGATTTGGAATCTCTAAAATGTGATAAAATAATTCCCTATTTCAAGTGGTAATATCTATTTTTCCTTATCTTGTTATATTTGAGAAAAAATACATTGGGCTATTCTTTGAGTGTTAGTTGCATTACCAAGTAATACATCGATAACAATTCAAATGAGAACCAATGTATCATATGTACATTTAAATAATCATAACTGTAGTGATTTTGAATTGTTCTTTGTTTACATAATTTTTTATATGGTAATAATTTTATGGAATTTCTAGGTCCTTGACACAGTGGCTTTCCTCAAAGCATTATGGTGACTAAATGAATCATAGTAAGATTCATATGAGACAACATAGGAAATGATCATTCTTTCCATCCACTCTTAAATTTTTAGACTTTAACATCATTGCAAAGGAAGGTCTTGACCTATTAAGGTGAAATTTAATGGAATACAAGATTTTATAAAAAATAACATGAAAATTGACCTAGAGCACTAGATTTATAGAACTAGAAAAGAAGAGGGAAGATAAGGGTATGACACAAATTTTTTGAGTCTAAGGACTTAATTAAATATTGTAAGACAAAGTATGAAATTGATAAAATAATGAATAACTACATAATTATTTTCTTGGGGGAAAATAAGAGGCTTATTCTTGATATTAACTATAAAGTAGCATTTGATAATATGAACGATCCTATTTTTATAATATTAATTATGTTGGACAATGTGGAAATTTGAGATTCATATCCTTAGTAATTGTGCTAGATAAGGATCTAGAAGGAAGTCTTATAGAATTAGGACAATCATCTTACCATATTCTAATGGTGGATGGTCTGATAGTAGCAAAGTATAAGATCCCTATAAAGATAGTCCTACAAGAGAATGCTACACCATTGGTTGAATATGATATTAGTGAGGCTAGTGGAGAAAAAAAGAAAGAATATCAATAGTTTATGTAGATCAATGAATCACCCCAAAGGCCTATGTTAAATTAAATTCTTGTTAAAAGGAATTTGTTAAAATTGGAATAGGGTAAAAAAAAAATTCAAGACCTCAAGCCTTTATCTTGTGAAAGTTTCTTTAAAGGATGACTTTATTAATTTTTATGAATTTAGGATGATGTTGATCAAGGGGAAAAAATAGATAGCATCCAATAGGCCAAAGACAAATAATAACAAGAATAATATGTAAAATAAGGTGTCATCTAGAGTATTCAAAAGAAAGAGATTTATAACTATAAATCTCATTTTGAATAATGTGTCATCTACAGTATTCAAAATATATTCACATCTTGTTTTAATAATAACAAGTCTCCCATTGGTAATTACATTATCAAGGATCATGGTTAGGCCTTCACCAACAAGGCATCCTATAACCCATTTAAATCCAATTGAATCCAACATTCCAAGACTTGGCTATAAATTTCATGCTCAAAATATTATAAATTCCTCTCCCAATACTAAACACATTCCTTCCATCAATCCCTATCCCCCATATTCTAAATTCATTTTGGGTCACTATATCCCAAAATTTACTATCACTTTTCCTCCATATATTCAATATATTTTGGTATCTCATATCCAAAATCAAGTCTATCATTAGTTATATCCAACTTGGATTCTTATATTCCTTCATCACCGACCCTCTCAACCCCATCCTTAAATCTCCTTTTTCAACCAACCCATCCATCATCCTTAGTCAAGATTAATAAAATCACATACCATTATCCCTATTTACACATCCCTCTCCATCACCTCATCCTTTAACTATCAAAACAGACCATATTTATGCACCCATGCCATTTCTATTATAAGCACATTAGATGCTAAACCAAAAAAATATCTAGCTACAAATCCATTAAAAATTGAAGGATGACCATGTCCCATAAAAATGATATATGCTAAAGAAATAAAAAAATAGATAAAAAAAAAAAAAAAAACTAAATATAAAGGCCACAAAGGCCCACCAATAAAAAAATAAAATGTAAAATCCATGTGGATACCAAAGAAAAAAGTATATATCTAAAAGAAAAAACCAAATAGGCATTAAAATTTGCTACTGCAAATGCTTCCTCCACCCCTAAATTCCCTCATTCCCCATTTAAGAATCTTCCATATCCTTGGTCTATTTTGGGCCCTTGTACCCAAAAAATATTATCCTAAGTCCTCCATGATTTCCTAAATCCATTTTGGGTATTTACAAAAATGCATCATCCCAACTTCCCATTGTAAATCCCCAACTCCAAAATCTACTTGTAATACAAATATCTAACACTCATCATGAGGTGTACCAACATTGCTCCAAAAAAATTCTTATCTCCTCACCCACAAGCCTTCTAACACTCTATCCACTATTTTACTGCCCTCCACCATCACACGTCCCTTTTAATCCAAGATTTAGCATAAATAATCCTTCATCCTTCTTCCGTCCATTCCATTTTCTATTTTAGTAGTCGACAACATTTATGATGCATTCAAAAATAACTTTGAGAATAATATTATAATTGGTACCAAAAAATGACACTAATATAAATCCTACAACATCTTCTTCTTTTGAACATGCACCATCATTATACATGTTCCATATGCCACTACTTATAGGGAATGGAGGTTGATGACATAAATCAAGATCAACATAATTTCTAATACTATCCATCATAATTTTGAACAAAATAGACTAACTCAATCCCTATTTAACACACCTCATTCTTTGCTTGACAAAGATTTTCATACTATACAACATAATTTTCTCCTTGTGTAATTAGAATTACTTTCCTTGTAAAATTATGGTAGCTTAAAGATAGATCCATCTATATCCTTTCACCAATTGAAGCTACCACTTCCTTGGAATATCCCATTTAGCTAGGAAATTAACTATGATTATATCTGTTAGGAAGAACTTACCTAGGTATGTAACAAGCTACACCTCAACATAATTTCCAATTCCAATGATATTCACTTCTCTAGAGTCTATTATATAACACTTTCCATTGGATTTGGATATTTTGAAGACCAATTGATTCTTTAATTATAGTGGCATTATATTGTTAGAATATTTGGAATCCAACATATATAGTTATAGACTAACCATCCATTTGTTAGCTAAGAAGTATAAAATGGATCAATAATATATTGGTTTCCCACATAAACTATACTATGATACACATTGGATGTTTCCTAAATATTGGCCTCTACTCCTCGATTTTCCTTAGTACCACTTGGGGGATCCTTGGGATAATTTAATATGTTTGGTTCATTGATATATAAAAAATAATTATCTCTATGCTAAGGGATTTTAAGTAAGCCTCTAATTTAAACAAAATTTTAACTTGCCCAAAGCTAGAGCCATGTAAATTCACTAATATTTAGGTTAAGGATTAGACAATGGAATAGTTATAGTACTATTATCCTAGATTAAATGCATTTCCAAATCACTATTAATATTACTAGGCTTTCCTATCACTACAATTCCATTTCCCTCGGTTGTATCTATGTAATAAGCCCAATTTTTAAGCCAATGAATTTACCTATGTTTTAACCCACATGTAAATAGTATACATTTGTAATTTATATAAATAATTTTTTTTCTAATTTAATAATAAGATGCACATTTGAAATAATCTCATTTCAAACTCAAATTTCATTTATAAAGAAACATTACATAATCTAAGTAATGATCTCATATTACATAATCCCATGTAAAGATATCATTTTTCTAATTACAATTTCTCAAGAAAGATAGAGATACATGAATCCATATAAAGCTTCCAAGAGCTTATAGAAATAGAGTTCCAAATGGTCCATATGTCCTTGATGGAATAAATCCTCAAATATTAGTTGCCAACTATATGAGGTAGAGCATCACTTAAGTGCTTTTCCACCAGCCATGGACTTACTATGGTCCACCGCACATCTACCTAACTAGTAAGATGGTCCTATCATTAGATGAAGATATTGGTTTTATAACCTCATAATTCTATCCTCCTTGAGCATGGTGTTGTGTCCTACATGTATGGTGTTCCCTGCGTAGTATGCAAACCTAGCTCACAGTGAACTGATAGTGTAAACAATGGCTAATTACACTACTTTGTCCAAACTTTGATATAATCATTCGATCGAAATTGAAGTTGTATATTCACCCACCCGTTAGGTCAATTTGGTATTTGAACTTTCATACTCTTTTCAATCGTAACACACATTCAACCAATTAAAAAGGAGATAACATAACAAAGTCACTAACTAGGTTACTCTCGTCCATGGATTTATCCTAACCTTGGGAATAACCAAGTTAACCACCCATGTTCAAAACTAACATCCTCAATAAATTACATCAAGATAACATCATTTTCCATATTTCATAATCTATGAAGCATATATATAGTTTGTGTAAATATAGGTGTATTAAACTAATACACTAAGATTATCTTGTTTAGTTAACATATCCACACA
Organism: Sequoia sempervirens; assembly: GCA_007258455.2. NCBI lineage: Eukaryota > Viridiplantae > Streptophyta > Pinopsida > Cupressales > Cupressaceae > Sequoia > Sequoia sempervirens. The sequence goes on along the minus strand of VDFB02369436.1, from coordinate 3,327 downwards.
ATTCCAACAAAGAGAATATATATATCAATCAATAGGGTTTCACCAAAAAAAGACTTCACCAAAGATCATGCAAGCCCATCCAAATTAATAAATAATCTAAGTTCATTCAAGAAAGCTCATCATGCATATAAATCATCTTTTCCTCAAACAATTGCATTCACACATGAATACAATTTCAACATAAAAAAAAAATTGTAGTAAAATCAACATGCTTGGAGTTATCTACTCCAAATGAAAATACTACTTCCAAATCTCAATTCCCATAGTCATGCTTGTTGCTCCTTCTATGTTCAACCTATCACCAATTCTAGCATCTCCCAAAACTCTCAACAAATACAAATTTTCAAAGCAATCTCACTTTCCTCACTAATGCACTCAACAACTTACTTTCATAGAAAATTATAGCAAAAATCCTCAAAGAATGAATGGAAAAAATACGAATGAATAAGAATGACCATGAGGTAAAGAAGCTACTTCTATTTATACTAAAATATAAGAAACTCATTACTACAAAAAATCTCTCCAAACCACCACTGTTTCTCTTCCCATTGCCACCACTTAACAACAAAACTAACTACCCCTCAAAATGCATTGACTAAGCGTCGAGAAGTGAGATGTGGCTACTAAATCAATTAATATGCAAACACATATACAATCCTTTAATTTTCAGCTTCTCTATTATGGTTGAGTCACCCCTTTTAACTGCTAGCAACTGCCATTTTACTTAGTCAAACAAAGAAATGTTTACTTCTAGGTTTCCTATTTTGAAAAGAAATTTGGCTTCTTCCAAGCTACAGCCAGCTCGTGGCTTTTGAAAAATTCTTATGCTCTTATTTAGTTGAGTGGCTTTTTTAGCAGTATGACTTCTATTTACATTGTACTTCTATGGCACTGCATATTACACTCCTTTGTGTTGTGCATTGGCTTATATATATACTCAACAACTTTAATGAATTTCCTTAATTTTCATAGCACAAATTTAAGAGCCTTATAGACTATAATAAACACCATTCACTTTTGTAAACAATACATTAAATACTATGCACTATACTTATGTTATTTCACTTGAATTTAAAAGTCTTCACATATGCACTATATATGTGTAACATATAGCTTGGCTTTATACAACCATTCTCCATTATGTGCTTTGTATTATATATGTGCCAAAGTTTAATTTATAACATCTCAAATGCATATAAAAATTATATGTTAACATATATGTTATAATATTACCATTATAATATATATTAAGATATATATACATATCAAAATCATTGGTTGATATTTAAATTTATTAACAATTATATATGTATGTATGTATGTATATGTATATGTATATACATTAACGTACTCATATGTGTATATATTAGTATATATATATTGTATACATAGATCATTATTTTAGTATCCATAATAAACACATATATTTACATATTCATCAATCAATATATATACAAAAAAATTATATATGTATATATATGTACATGAATATGTGTACGTATGCCTACCTATGTATACACATGCACATAGATAATCATATGTATGACTTATCACAATCACATACATGTATATACATATATACATTCTATGTATATACATATATACATTCTATGTATATACTCATCGATTAATATATAAATATAAATACACAAAGAAGAACTTATACTTAAAACAAAGATTGTCACATAATCCAAACTAGGAAACAATCAAGAAATCAAATACTAAAACCATTACAATTCATCCCCAAACTATGAATGAAGGTTTACTTACCAATTACCTACTAACTTGACTCAACTTGACCAATCTAGGATGTGAGTGTGTGATAGCTCAAATAGGCACAATAAGGCTTACCAAACTAAGCTCTTCTCTTGAGTGTTACTCCCCCTCTCTTCTAGAGGCTCAATTATTTTTCTAAATCCAACTTAGTGCATCACAACAATAGTTAGTCAATAACATTAAATTCATATGTGTCACATATCATTTGAATTATCAAAGCATTATAATCATTCACATTGCATTGCACGTTCATCCATCACATTATAGATCCAAAATATACAAAACATAATTACGTATTAAATCATTTTAACTCATCAAAGTAATAGTAACTAAGTAATAACACAATGGGGTGTAACATATTCCCTCCTTGTGAATCATCATCCCTAATGATTTCAAGTATCAAACATGAAATCATTAAACATAAAACATAAAACATTTTTTTAAGAACTTTCAAAGTCTAGCAAAACATGAGGAAACTTTTTCTTCATTTTTTCATAGTCCTCCTAAGTGGTAAAATCTTTTGCATATTGATCCCACTAGACCTTGCATTATAGAACCTCTCTATTTTGTAGGTGAATCGTACATGTTTTGAGTACTATAAGAGGTACAATTATTACCACTCTTGGGTCCTATAATTTTAAAGCATTCCAATCAATAACATGATTATCCCCTAGCATATACTTCTTAAGCTACAACACATGAAAGAAATTATGCATCCTAGCAATGGAAAAGCAATTTGATAAGCAACAGGTTTGAATTCTTCGAGAACCTCAAAAGGACCTACATAACATGGAGCTAGTTTAGATGACCTCCCAAACTTTATAGAAATCTTGTGAGGTTTAACTCTTAACAAAACCTTTTCTCCTACTAAGAAATTTTTAGATACCTGCTTTGAATCTGCATAGATTTTCTTCCTATCATTAGCTTTCGCTAGCATTTGCTTAATTATACCAACTTGCTCCTCCATTTTTGTTAGCATTTCTAGCCCAAGGATTATCCTATCCTCTAGCTTATCCCATCTTGTAGTATTTTAGCTCTTCCTACCATACAATGCTTCAAACAAAGCCATCTTGATTGTGGAATGATAAAAGTTATTATACACAAATTCCACCAATGGTAATCTTACCACTTGTATTTTTTATCCATGCAATACATTCTTAGTAGATTCTCTAACACATGGTTCACCTTTTCAATTTGACCACATTTTTCTAGATTATATGTTGAGCTTATGTTCAATTATGTCCCAAGTGAAGAAAACTTATGTTCAATTATATCCTAAGTGAAGAAAATAGGGTTTTCCAAAACCTAGATGTCACATGAGAATCCCTATCATAAATAATATTCTTAGGAATTCCATGTGACCTAAGCACCTCTTAAATAAAATTTTGAGCTATAATAGGAGCTCCATCCATTATATTCCATAGAATAAAATGAGATACCATCGTAAGATTATCCACCACTACCAAAACAACATTATGCTTATTCCTCAACATTGGAAAAACTTGCACAAAATCCATGCCAATGACTTGCCATTTACTTTCTAGAACTTCA
>VDFB02369435.1:0-17791 GCA_007258455.2 Sequoia sempervirens | reverse complement strand
CTTTCTATCCCCATCTCTCCCTCTTTCTATCCCTATCTCCCCCCCTTTCTCGCTATTACTCCCTCTTCTATATCTTTTTACTTTTTTCTCCTCTACCTATCTCCCTCTCTTTCTCTCCCTCCCTCTCTTTATATTTCTATTTATCCCTCTCTCTCCTCTCCATACCCCTCTCCATCTCCATCCCCATATCTATCTTCCTCTTTACCTCTCTCTCACTCTCCCCCCCTTTATATCTCCCTCTTTCTATCCATATCTCTCCCTCTATCTCCCTCTCTCCCTATGAAAAACATAACATGAGCCTACTACTAATGAAGCCTGATTATCTTCTTGATTCAAAGGTTTTGTTTCTTTCATGTTTGGATACTTGTAAGTGGATGCATATTTCATTTGAAGCTATCACCTCTCCATTGAGACCTTTGTTGCACAAACAAAATCATTTCCAAAATGGCCTACCAATCGATCTCTTGCATTGCATAGATGTATACAAAATATAGACATCAAATTTTCGTAATGGATATTCTAAACCTCTTCGGCGTACCTATTGCACACCAAGGTGCAATTGCTAGTTAAGTTTTATTTTTTTACTTTACATTGTCTCAAATTAAAATAGAAAAATACCTACCTTTTCCAAAAAATATATTAATTATTTCCCACGGCTTTTCCCTCAAACAAAACTGCTGTTTTCGCAGCTTTTTGATGGCTCTGTGAGTTGGCTCTCCTGTTTGCTACTACGGCGTCAGACTCAGATGGAGTTTCTTCAGGCGGGAAGGAAGCTTATAAGAATGCAGGGTGTGGCGGGAAGTGATGATTGCAGTAGTGTGTTTTTGCCGGATTTGCAGAAAATATTATGCCCTAGTTGCCATTTTCTTCAACCTATGGGTCGTATCCAAGCAAACAGGTAAAATTTTAAAAAACCCCAGATCTTGTCAAAATTCTTTACTCCCCTGCCTATGTATGTCTATGTTTTGAGCAAATTCTATCTGGGTTATGAGCAAATTTTGTCTAGGTTCTATGAAGGATCTTCAAGGTTTGTCTCGGAAAAACCCATAGGGCATTTGTTGAAGGACCCTGGCCGAATCCCTTGGAGGACCGAACCAGGACCAGGACACGGTTTGAACCGCATGAGCACCCAACAATCCCGTACAAAGAACTGTAAGATAAGATAAGCTCTGTGTGTGCTATGTTTGTTTTGTTAATGACCGGCTCGCAGTCGCTATTTCAAAAGAGCAGAAATAAAATTCACATACTTGAATGACTCAATTAACTTCCATAAACATAAAAGCACACTCTGATGGATTATACTATTGTAGATGATTGATCACATTTTGTAGCTATGAAAGATAAAATACCTTTAAAAGAGAATTTATAGCTTCATGCACTTCTTCCCTAACCCTCATGGAATTGCCAATATTTTCATCATCAGTATTTGTCTCTAGAGCTGCACGTACACGATCAGATATGCCAGGTCCAAAATTAGGCTTTACTGAATTCACCCAGTCTTCATGATTCCTTTTGAACTCATACCTGCATTTCCAAACAATGACTCACTGAGATTGGACATCCAAAAAGATAAAACAGAACAATTATTTAGGACATGTATGAAATCTAAAAGCATGAATCACATAACATGCTGGATACTTCATGCAACTGCATTGGTTACAGGTTGAGTAAAATGACAAAATAAATTGCATGGAATGGTCATGTAAAACCTAAGGCTACTATATTCAGCACATCCCAAGGCTACTATATTCAGCATAGGGATGTAATGCAGCATAAATACATCCATACAAAAATCTGAAATATATTTACATTTATACTAAGTCGCCAGTTTGGGTATGGAGTTCCGAGTTGGGTATGAGCTAGGGGTTTGAGTTTTGTTAGTACAACGATTTCCTTTCCATGGGTTCTGAATAGATGTACAATATAATTTAAAATAAATATAGACCAGAACTTGGGAAATTTGTGAATAAGTGTATGCTCAACAATATCATTCACGCTGAACCACCTCTAAATCCATGATAATTTCTGGAATGACAACAAGTTTCTTGGCACAAAAAAATGGGCACATGCCACAAAGCAAGTCAGCCATAGATTAATACTCTAGCCCTTTAGAGAAACAATCAACAAGGGAGATGTGACCAATATCAAAGGATCCCCTAGTCATATACTCACAAGAAAAGGTTCTCTGTATGTTTTGTTTCTGAAACATGCCTACCAAACGTCCATTGTCAATATATTTTGTTTTTGACAAAGAAAAGAGAGATTGCAGGGGCTTCCACCCATTACTAAATGGTTGAAGGTCAGAAAAATAGGGTTCTATGAAAGATGGAACCTGCATGATCGTAAAGACAGTAAAAGTAGTGAAAATAAATAGTACAAACTACCAAGAGGTTGAGACATTGGTCAATATGTCTTGTTATAGCTATAAATATATTATTAATAGCTGTAAATATATTATTATTTTGTAGAAGTAATGATGATTTAGATCATTTAAAATGGGTTTCAATTTTTAGTGGCTATTAGTACATATTCTTATATCTTAATAGTTTTGTGGTTTGTAAATATTCTTTTGACAAAACTATCCAGTATAGATTTTGGAGTTTGTTGAACACTTACATTTTAATTCTGTAACTCTTCTAACATGTTCTGGTTTTGTGGAATGGAAATAAAAAGTATAGTTTTGTAAAAGAGTAAAGGCTTTTTAAATGTTAATAGTTTCTTTTGTCTTTGTTTCTTATAAATAAGTGGAAGCCATGAATGAGCATAAGATGTTATGAGATGGCATTCTCATTATTGGCTTCTTTACTGGGTATATTTTTTTCTATCACATTCATATAGAGTAACCAAAAAAATGAACTGTTTATATATATGATGACTACAGATTCCTTTTGACATTTTAAGATAAGTATCAGAGAATATAAATCTGATTAACTCCATTTCATTATAAATATAGGATAATACAAATCTGATTAACTCCATTAAAGAAGGGATGCTCAATTTAATACAAATCTGATTTGAAAATATTCTTCTCATAATTTGTATGCCGTTATCTGTTTCCATTGTACTGTGGTGAGCATCTGATGTCTGTAGATTGCAATGTTGAAGTTGTTATAAAATAGCTACATGCATCATACTGTTAGCCAATTGTTGACTATGAAGTACTAATTTGCAATTGTGTATGTCTCCAGCATCTGTGCATCAAAAAACTATAGAGCTTCTTCACCTTATCATCTGAAGTTTTTCTAAGGAACTTGCTAACCAGATGCCAATCTGTTACACTTTCTTGTACAGGTGTTTATGTTAGTATTATAATTTGTGATCAGTTAATCTTGGGGAGTGATCTGCATGTTGTTCTGGTAATTTTGCATGAGAATCTGTTGTATCAATTTAAGTATATTCCTTGTCATAGGAGATTGGTTTATTAGACTCCACTGACTTCTTCCTAGTGCACCCAATGAGTCCAATTCTAATTTGCTCAATGAGAAAATATATGAACCAATTACCTTCAAATTTACCTATAATTTGTAGCGATTAAGGCACCTCTTTTATGACCTACATATCAAAACACTATAAAGAATAAGCTGGAACATTTTGCTTATTTTACTAAAAAAATCTCTGAAACTGTTGATAGTTTTTGTTAGTCACTTTATTGAGAAGCTCATCAGTCAATCACAATTCAATGTAGATTCTTTCTTCCTTCTTATCATAGCGAAATACATAACATACCAATCAATTCACACAAAAATAAAACAAATTAATAACTATATGAATTCGCTCTTACTATCAAGACTTTTTGATACAAAATGTATGGTGGTTTTCACACATGTTTCATGCTCGATAATCATTAAGGCACAAAGTAGTAGCCAAATTTAGTTTCTGAATACATTTATACCAGTTGTACAAGACTCGATATATACATAATTTTTCAAACCATTTGAAGAAGAATCCAACTCTGAAAAGAAAACAAAGTGCTCTGAACTAGACTAAGATGGGGTTAACCACTACCTACGCACCAACAAGGGGATATTCTTTTTACTACACAAGAACCATGATAATAGTAGAATGCCACAGACAATTTCGTGTTAACTGCTAATAGATGTATCAATATTCCTTGCCTTGTTTACTTCCAAACTCGTCTCCAATGCTTTCTTGAATTTCTCAACTGGCACTAGTGGTAGAAAAGTTGCTATTTGGTAATGTTTATCAGCCAAACAAAGAACAATGTGATTGTATTTGTCAGAACAATACGTAGATGTTGGTATAAAGATGTGAACAAGCTGGGGGAACAACGAAAGCTTAAGGAGCTTGTCACAGAAAAAGAGAGTCCATTCTTCACAACTAGTTCATATTTGGCATACAGATATTTAGCAGAAGGTTCATACCTTCTGCTAAAAAACTTTGTTTTCTGACTTCTTGTGCCAATTAGACCATTACTCTGCACTTCACTGACAATAGATCTTGCAATACTGGGTGCTTGTTTTACTATGTCGTACACTTGGTATGTCATGTGCTTCACTGTTGGGGGTAGATGTGATTGACTGATTAGTCATTTTATTAAGAAGCTCATTTTATAGTGATTTTTTTTTTTCCTTCTTATTATAGCGTAGCATGGGCCTTTGTGATTTGTATTATTCTATGAGACTATCTGTTAATATACATTACTATTTCTCATCTAGCTAGTGTTATCGTTCCCTCAGAAAACTTGGTTATATGTTTTTAGTTTTGGTATCCTATTGATGATTGCGACTTGAAATCAACAGGATTGAGTGTTGCGGCCACAACTCCAATATAATATTGAAAAACTTTAAAAATTTACAGAGATTCTATGAACAATCTAGAATACCAAACAGGGCTTTGAACCTACACAGATAACTATGATATGGTTTAAACTTTGAATGAATGATTGCAATACAGCAACAAAAAAGGAAAACTCCCCATTCTCCCATTATCACAAGCAACAAACTCACAAAATGCCCAAATATATGCATGCGGCACAACAAAACATGCAACAAACCCACAAATCCCCCATTCATTTATTATGGCCATGGATCTGATGTGTTAGGGCCTAATCAAGCCAAAAAGTACAAAGGAAGCAACATCAAAATCACCTATTTCTACCAGAAATTCTCTCTCACCCTCCATTGTAGCTTTTCCAAGTCTCTTAATAGCCACAGTCTTTCCATTAGGAAAAGTAGCTTTATAAATTGTACCAAATCCACCGTCTCCAATGATGTTGATCTTAGAAAAATTGTTTGTCATGTGGAGTACATCATCCAGTCTAAAGCGAATAAGAGGCCTCTCAAATATGGCTAAATTTATGCTCAAGGGCTCTTTTGACCTGCTGCTACTTATCCAATCGTTATTGTTGGGCTCAAAAACAGGGTTCAGTCTTAACTTATCAGTAGCCTTGGTCAAAGGCAAAGCCTTCTCCCGGGATGATTTCACTTGTCTGACTAGACCATGTACAAGTATAAGCAGAAGAAGTACGATGCCTATCATGATTCCAGTGATTGAGTCAGTTCTCAACTGAATAGGCTTGCCCTTGCAAGTTTGGCCAATGATTTTTCTGCATAGGCCCTTGTTTCTTTGAAAAGATAATGCACTAAGATTATTGCATCCACCATCATCAGGAATATCTCCTTCCAGTGCATTGTCTGAGAGATTGAGGAATCCGAGCTTCATAAGATCACATAATTCATGTGGGATCCTTCCAATGAGGTGATTGTCAGAAAAATCCAAGTATGTAAGCTCTGACAGATTACCAAGCTCTGGAGTTATTTTTCCTGTAAATTCATTGCTGTGTAGATCCAAATATGTCAGAAGTAGGAGATTAAAAAGAGAATTCGGAATATCTCCGCTAAATGAATTCGATCTTATATTCAATGTCCCAATCTGATTCCAGGTTGTGCTCTTTGAGAGCAATTTAGCAATGCTGCCATTGAGGTTATTTTGTTGCACATATAAGCCAACAATGCCTACCAAGTTTGCAAGGGATTGAGGCAATCCACCATACAATTCATTGTTGCTTACATCAAAGTGAGAAAGACCAACTAACTTTCCAATTGTATCAGGAATCTGACCACATAGTCTGTTACAACTAAGATTCAGTTTAACCAGACTGCTCAAGTCCCCAAGCTCTTGAGGAATCGGGCCAGTGAGTTGATTATTGCCTAAGGACATGCCTTGAATCTTTTTTCATAAGCTAATCTCCATTGGTATTTCACCTACCAAGTTATTATAAGACAAATCCACTGGGAAGAGAGATAATTATGAGAAAGCACTAAATTCTCCAGTTTCAATAGTTTTCCTATGACCTTGGGGATTGATCCACTTAGACGATTGGATCCCAGGTCCAAAGTAGATAAACTACTGCAGTCAAACAACTGGGAGGGAATGTGACCATCCAAACTATTACCATTCAAAGAAAGTACCGATAAGATTGGCAATTTTCCAATTTCTTTTGGTAGTTTTCCTTTCAACATATTACCATCAAGAATCAAATATTCCAATGTCATGGGATTACCCACTTGAGGAGGTAGATAGCATTGAAGGAAGTTGTATCCAGCAGTAAATTCCACAACAGTAGATGAACTCCATATCTCATCAAGTATTGTACCACTGAAATTGTTGTAGTCCAAGTTTACAGCCTTGATATAAAGCTTCCCAAAATATCTAGGAATGTTGGACAAGAGACAAACTTATGATTATGGAATTTCAGCATCATTTGAGGTGGAATGTCGTTCACATGCAAATGATAGACAACCAATCACAAACACACTTCGCTATTATGGAGTGTTGGAGGATATTATAGAGCTTGATTTTATATCTTTCAAAAAAGTAATTTTTTTTGTTCAATGGTACAAGCTTATCAAAGTGGGTGAAGACAAAATTATATTTCTGCACAAGAATGGATTCCATATGATCAATACATCTAGGTTTGAAGCCACTTCTGAACCTTATGTGTTTCCAATCAATGTGAGCAGATATTTCTCATTCCCAATTTAGAACAACCTAGTTGGTCATTTGTGATTGATTATGATCCAAGAGGACGAAGAGTAACATTTGTTCAAGATGTAGAGGACCATGATTTTCTTGAAGATGCAGAAGTCCCCCTTGAAGACACAGATGGCCAAGATGGAGATGATGAAAACTTTATTGGTAATGATGCATATGACCAAGATGAAGATCATGATGAATTTACCATTGAAGTTTCTGAAGGATATGAGCAACCACATGAGCATCAAGTCCATGAAGATGATGAATTTATTGATTTTCATTTACCTGTAGTTGAAGGTGAAGAAGACCATGAAAAATATGGTATTAATTTATTTGTGGATTTAGGGCCCATTAATGATGGTGCATTTATACCATCAGATGAGGATATTTCATGTGAGAATGACATTGTTTGATCATCATGTTCACTTTAAGATGGTTGTGAGGATTCAATACTTGATATAATTAACTCTTTACATGTTCAGTATTAGTTCTGGGAGTTTATAGTGTAGATGATTAGGAATTTTGAGTCATTAAATTGTCTATTAGTAATAGACTTATGCTCAGGTCAATCAGGTATATTGAGTTTTTGTTAACCTGTGTTAAATCAGGTGGCTTGGGAATTTCAAAACCAGGAATGATTGTAGGCTAGGGTAATGTTGATAAAGAGGAAGATGCTGCAATGGTTGACTATGTGGAAAAAAACTCTATGAATTGCATCATGGATTCATCATTACATCTGCTCATAGTTGAATTCTTATAACTGTCACCCTCCACACCTGATAAAGATTTCATTTTAGCAAAAATGAACAGCCGTAGAAAATATGTTGAGTTTAAATGTCACATGTCTCTACAGTTAAAAACTATATTAATTGCATATCAATTTTATATGATGGTATTTTTGTAATCAATAACCCTACATATCTAACCCTACACTCGTACTTACCAACAACCTTCTATATAGTTACCTTTTAACTGCAAACCTGCCTAATGTTAAAGCCCTGCCTAAAAAATAAAAAATTATATGCCCTGTTAAATACCATTGAAAATAAATATGTAATGTGAACCAGTACCTCTTGGATTAGTGTTTGAATTTTGGTCTTCTGGGTTGCAATGGGCTTTGCTAGATGAAGTAAGTTTAGGGCTGTGAGGTTTCCTTCCATAATATCTTTCCACTAATACCTTTAGAGACTTTTGTTCAATGTGGTGTTCTGCAGATAGCCTAGGATCTGATGTTTCCTTTCTGAGAAAATCCCAAGGCCTTCGTTTTCAGGTAATAACATGCTATTAACATGCTAATTAACATGCTATTAACATGATAAAAATAGACTGGGTGCCTGTAATTTGTAACCAACTGTGATCCATAAAATTATTGAAAATCATCAGTCTTCAGCTGGGAAATCAATTTCCTCTTTGGATAAATCTTCTGAAATTGATTCCATTGACAACCTGTCATAGCTACAACACTTGAATATAATGGAGTGTGTAGGTTTAAATAACGTCCCTGATTCCATTGGTAACCTGTCACAGCTGCAGCACTTGAACATAGAAGGGTGTAAAAGTTCAAATAACCTCCCTGATTCTATTGGCAACCTATCACAGTTGCAACACTTGAACATAGAAGACTGTAGAGGTTTCAAAAAACCTTCCTGTTTCCATTGGCAACCTATCACATCTGCAGTACTTGAAAATAGAAAGTTGTAGAGGTTTAAATAACCTCCCTGATTCCATTGTCAACATGTCACAGCTGTAGCACTTGAACATAATAGGAAGTTTCAAAGGTTTAAATAACCTCCTTGATTCTATTGACAATCTAGTGCAGCTGCAACACTTGAAAATAAAATATTGTAAGTTTTTTCATCTTTAAGGTATTGTGTTCATTTGATTGTAAGTTTTGACATTTGTTCTCAATTTTCGTTATTATCCGTTCTCAATGTAAATGGTTGAGTAGTGTAGATATACAGATAACCCTAAAATAGAAACCATAATTGTGATTTCTTTTGTATGCATGTCGATGAGGATACTCACAAGTATAATTTCCCTTGTGTTATATTTAATGAACATCAATTATCATTTACTTATCAAACTTACTGATTGAAAGTTTTTTGAAGTCTGTTAAACAAATCTGATTGTGCATATCTTGATATTTTTGTTATCCCCAAGAACACATTTCTTAGGGGCATTTTTATTAAGAGTCATATACCCGGTATGTGCTTCTTTCTCTTTTTACAGTAATTCGCATTCGATTCCAAACAAAGGCAATGTAAGTTGTTATAGTTATTTGGTAGTTAATTTTTATTTCCTTAATATAAATTTTGTCCCACCAAGAAAAATAAAATAAAATATGCAACTGTCGTGCTGCAACATTTCCTTATTGATTTAGCATCTCCAATTTAGTAAGTATAGATTTATGACCTGTGAATGCAAAATGGAACTTGTCATTTTATCGATTTTAACTTTCTTATCCAAGTACTTTTAGACAGTGGGGCTATGGATGGCACAATTGACATGTATTTTCCATGGCTCCCTCTGAGTTCTTGGTCAATTGTGCTCATTTAACCATAGCTGATACACTGTCTTCCCCACATCAGGTATATAAACAAATATGTTTCCAGTAGCAACTTCTTGTATGTTATAAAAACTTCCTTTGCACTATCAAATTGACCCCTTTTTAGTTAGCACAATTGGATGCCCATTCATAGCATAAATATTTTTGGGTCTTTGTGCCGACACTTTACAATACAGTTCTCTAGCCTTCTGAAGATGTGTTGTCCCATTTTAGATTCCTCCTCTTATTGTGAAGAGTCATAAAACAATTCCAATTCCAAGTGAAATGTCTTGATTATTAAACATGAGATATTTTTGTAATCAATAACCCTACACATCTAACCCTACACTCGTACTTACCAACAACCTTCTATATAGTTACCTCTTTACTACAAACCTGCCTAATGTTAAAGCCCTGCCTGAAAAATAAAAAATTATATGCCTTGTTAAATACCATTGAAAATAAATATGTAATGTGAACCAGTACCTCTTGGATTAGTGTTTGAATTTTGGTCTTCTGGGTTGCAATGGGCTTTGCTAGATGAAGTAAGTTTAGGGCTGTGAGGTTTCCTTCCATAATATCTTTCCACTAATACCTTTAGAGACTTTTGTTCAATGTGGTGTTCTATATAGTTACCTTTTAACTGCAAACCTGCCTAATGTTAAAGCCCTGCCTGAAAAATAAAAAATTATATGCCCTATTATATATGCCCTGTTAGTTAACTTTTGACAGCTATAAGTATTGACAATAACCTAAGCAAGAGAAACACAATACCTTAAAGCTGAAAAAACTTTGGAAGTTGAGGATTGTTTATGTTTTTCTTATGTATGGAAACATAATGAAAATTATGTATGTTATTGTTCATGTGCTAGTGAATTTGACTTATATTACTAATATCAATTGCATATGTTCTTTAATTAATATTTTTTCATTTTATGTCATTATGTGTTTCTTTAAGAATGTGCCAATGGGTACTCCCGATTCTACTATGGGGGATCCATTGATCTTAAATGGGCTAATTGAAATGCTAAGGAACGGGCAAGGGAAAAACATTGCTATGATGGTGAATGAGGTAAGTTTGAGAATTATCTTTTATAGGTTCAATTATCTTATGTTTCGTATTATATTATGTTAATTTATGTTTGTGGAATGCAGGCCATCTCTAAAGTCATGTCGACACCTATCACGCCCTTTAATACATCTAGTATTATGCCAGGGGTAAGATTTGATCTAGATTCTTGTGCATTTAATTAACTTATTTCACCTTTTATATTTTTTTAATATTTGTGTTTTTGCTATAGGACATTTCTAGAGTAATTCCCCCAAGAATGCATCTTGTTGGCAAGCAAGATCCAATTATGCCATCTGATACACCCAATGTTGTGCAAAAATTAAGATTCAATCATATGTTTGTGTGGGTTTGATTATGTTATTTCTGCCATAATACCACTTTAATATTTATATTTGTGCCTTCCAGGATGTTTCAAAAAGATGTGTCATGCCCTCTACATCTAGACCGGAAACACCTATCACAAGTGTGGCATCAAGCACAATACCTCATAGCATGCCCTCTACATCAAGTCTAGGTTCAGTTAGAGTTCTTCCACCAACACCTGAACAAGTTTCCTTGAGGAGTCTTATAGAGTCACAATCAAGAATACTAAGGATCCTACCAGATACTCCTGAAAATGTTGAAATTAGGAGAGAAATATCTAAGCAAATTGAGTTATGGGAGAGGACATTGTTGGGGAGTGCAGGGCTTACTTCAGATGAACAGGTATAATTATATGGAAATATTATCTTATTATTCTTTTCTAGTTCATATTTTACTTTTATCAATGTCATAACATGTTGACTAGTAAAAGCAGTATTGATGATTACATGGTTGCTTTGTGATTCTAATTTGTGATTAAATGGTTGTTTGATGATCTCAATGTAAATACAGGAAATAAATGACAATGTGACTGATGTACCTATAGGGGCATCTACCTCAACCCCTATAACTACAACAATATCCTCGGTGACCACAAAAGGAATGCAAGAAGTTACAATCTTGCTCACCTCAGAAGGAAATGTCTTGAAGGATGAAATGGGGTTGAAATTCTTTCACTTCATTTTTCGTCGTGTAGAACAATTATTTGGAAATACCATTCAAATGGATTGGAGGAAGCAAGCCAATGCTAAGAAAGATGAACTATTTAAGGATGTCATAGTAGCATTTGGAAATCTTGGTTTTAATGAGGAATTTATTTTAGATATTGCTCGGAAATACATTCACTCTAAACGAGACAATATAAGGTCAAAGCTAACAAAAGACTTAAGATATCCATGTCCAGCTTGGATCACAGACCAAGTGACATGGGATGAGCTTATGAAAGATGCCAAATTTAAGAGGAAGGCCCACAATAATCCAAACTATAGGCCATCTGCACAACCAGGATCTAAAAGACACCTTCGAGATACAACAAAAGCAACCCAAGCTAGGGTGTCAAGTATTGGATCTCATAAATTAGGATCTGGTGGGTACAATAGCATTTGTGGTGGCTTGGTAAGTCAATATTTTCATCTATTGTATTCTTTATTTCATAAAAAAGTCATGATTAACTTGTGAGTTAATTGTATCTTATGAGTCATTATACCTTATAAATTTGGTTATAATTGTTTATGTAGGTTCACCAATTTCAAAAGGAAGCTTCAGAGGACCTCCTAAAATATGCTTTACTACATGGTTCCAAAGGCCTTCGACAACATATGCTAGATCAAGGGGAGAAATTAGTCACTAGTCATGAATCTGAGGTAAGTTCTTTGCATGATGGGATATAATAAAATTTCATATTTTGCTTTCATTTCCATTGCAAAACAAATGATATAGATATTGAAATAGATAGATACACCTAGAATTATAATAGTTTCTTTTTTGCATAGAGAAATGAAACAAGCAAAGCTAAAACTGTGATTTGATATGTTATTTTAATGAGTTAAATTTTGTTGTGTATAGGAAGCCCAACAATCCAACTCATCAGGTAGTGAGCATGAAGAGGAGCTAGAGGAACATGAGGAGCAAGTGGGAGAAGAGAATAATGAGGAGGGTGTCCAATGTGATGAGCAATTGACACCCACAATTAGAATAGTGCCTCGTATTAGTATAGTTCCTCGTAGAAAGAGGACATAAAGGAAGAGGATGGATAGAAACAAATTAACAAAAGACATGTTTGCTTCTTATGTTTGAGTCTATTGTTGTCTAATCATGTGGGATTGATCGTGGAAAAGAAAACAATAGAATATATAGATTAGAATGATTTTTTTAGCTCTTAGGACTTATTGGAAGAAAAGAAGAACTTAACAAAATGATTTTTTGCAAGATCTTTTATGTTCCTTACATCGATTATTGCAAGCAACTTGCCTAGTTTTCATTCAGACGAAAAACGTTCCCTGGTTTTATACAATACATTGTACATTGCCTAGTTTATATAAATATAATGTATATAGTGTTTCATGTACAATTCATTTTGTGAAGTCTAATCACTGGTACAAGAGAAAAGTTCAAAGTACTTTCTATAGTTTAAGGATTTTTCTTAAACTACTCACCTCCAAAAGAGGACATTGTTATTCAAAGTAATGCACCTAGTGACATCTACATACTGGTATCAAGGGAAAGTGGTAAGTAGATTGTTTATAACTCTAAATTTGTTACATCATTGTGGTTCTCTTTATTGTCTCTTTATCTACTTTACAAGTTAGCATGCGTAATTAGATAATCCAGAAACTCTACTCAAACTGATTTATGTTTGTTCTGTTTTGTAGGATGAGATTGCTTCTAGGAAGGAATGGAAATGAAGAGGTAACATTAATCAACTCTTGTTTGATATTTCCTAATTATTTCATTAAGCAAATCTTTACACAAATCTTCCTATAGTCCTTTGCTTAAAGATTTGAATTACCTGTTGTTGATAGATGCTTCATCTCTATATGGTAAACATTTTTATTTGTGTTACTTAACACTTATGGTTTGCAATTACGCCACATTAAATTTTGAAGTCCTAGTGGGTATAGATCTCTAGGTAAAACAATCAATATAGTAAGCAAATACAGGTGAATTAACTATTCTGCTTTGAACAATACTAGCTGAATGCTTTGTACAAATGTTAGTTTAAGTAAAGAAAGAAACAAATAGTTTATATTTATGTTCACAAATAAGAGGCGAATGAGACTGTTGTAAAAGTATTGATATATTAGGATAATAAGAGGAGAGCTGAAAGTATTTCTAATAGGAAGATACTCTAAATTAAATTATATCTAGTTTGGAATATTATTGAATTTTATTGTGTGAATATTTTTTATCAATATTTTTTATCATATTATAATTTATTATCAGGATGAAGAAAGTAGATGACATGAAAAGAGAAATGGTAGATTATTGAATAAAAATCAGGCAATCAAATTCAGAAACATTCCAAACTATAACAAATTCATGTCTTTAACTGAATTATATAGTCAATCTTGCAGCACCATCTGTATCAGAAACATCACCGACTATATTGTAAAGGATATGGTGTTGTTGTGTATTTTGCTCATGGATATTGGTATGTGCTATTATCTTTAAGTCCAAATTTGTCAATAGATAGAGATGATTTTTGTAAGGTGGGTAGGGTGAGAATAAACTGAGAATTTGAATATTGGGTAGAGTTGTTGAATACTAGAAAAAAGATCAAGTTTTGTATAAGAGAGAATTTTGTAAGGTAGGTGATTTAAGAATATTGAGAAGGCATTCTTGGTAAGAAATTGCTTTAAAAGAAAACATTTACATCTATTTAAAGAGTTGGGAAGAAAACTTTTCTTAATTTTTTTGAATCTAAATAAAATAAGAAAAAATGATTTGCTGATCACAAAATAAATCAATACATAAAAGCTTCAAATTGTCTTAGTGAAATGAGAGACAGGACATCTATCAAATAAAGATTCAAAAGAGAGGTGACATTATGACACACAACTATATTCATCAATAACTCAACTATAATATTTATCATACACAACAATATTATTTATAACAGACACTAAAATCAATAAAAACCATCCCAATGGGCATTATTGCTGTCATTTCCTTTACAACACTAGTGTTACTATGAGTGGTTCCACCAGGACTACGGAAAAATCTTTTCATAAAGTGTTCTAAAATATATATCTGGCTTTGAGTTTAGAGTATAAAGTATAAATGTTTTTGTTTTCTTAATTGGGTATTCATTCTAACATTGTGATATTATTCTAGGAGAGTTTGGGTTGAAATGTTCTTAGTTTGTTACAGTTAATTTCACAATACCTTAATGCGTAATTCCAGAATGCCTTAATTTCTTCAGCTCAATATAGTTACAGTTTTCCATATATAATTCACAGCACCGTTCAATGCAGGGAATGATAATCTTGACATTGGCAGTCTCGTTGCCATCTGAGACCACCAGAATGCCCAGCAAATTCCAATCATTGCAAAAAAGCCTCCACATTCCAAGTTGGGATTTTTTATCTTACATTGTACGTACTTGCTTTGGGCACTGGCAGTACAAAACCCAATATTTCCACCATTGGAGCAGATCAATTTGATGAATTTGACCCAAAAGAGAGGGCTCAGAAGGTCTCCTTTTTCAATTGGTGGATGTTCAGTGCCTTTTTAGGGACATTGTTTGCACAGACATTTCTCGTATATATTCAAGAAAATGTTGGATTTTCAGCGGGATATGCAATCCCCACTGCTGGACTGATAATTTTGGTTGTGATTTTTCTAGTGGGGACTCCATTTTACAGGTACAAAATTCAAAAAGGGAATCCATTCTATCGAATTGCACAGGTGATTGTAGCTGCTCATTAAAGTTTATAAGTTTCACAGGTTGGCAATGCATATAATGGTACCAGTACAGCCAGTCACCTTGAGTGTCAATGTGATAGTTTTTCAACGTACACTTTCTTCTGGGAAATATAGCCTACCCAAATCATACCTTCATAGAGCCATTACATTACTTACAAACCCACCCAATGTTCAACGTGCAAATCCTCACTATAACACACTACTTGGGGGGGTAAAAACATAACATTTGAACTCAGCAACAAAGTACTTACACTAGTAGTTCCTGGCTCATGAATGGCTACACCAAACTGTAATGTTTATAAATGATGGTTTGTAAGTCTTACATCAAACGTCTTCTGACTATAATATGCATTTGGCTTAATAATATAGATTGAACTTGTATATGATGTTTTTTTGAAGTAAGCAAAATTAGGAGTCATTAGTACAAATATATTATATCATTACAAAAAGTTTGATGCTTTCTGAATCATATATATTCCTAATCAGCATCAGCATCTTCATCTAGACCCCAAAATCAATTCTCAGAAATGTGACAGTAATCTAACAACACATTGTAAGAAATACAATCTTGTCCCATTGGAATTCGTTAAATTCAAATGATTATATGAATTTGAAACAATGACAATGGACTTTGACTCTTGATACAGATAAGTTCAGCAAACTTTCCTAAAGATTATAGAGTAGATATCCTTCTGGCCAGAAGAAAGGAGTGAAACCCCTGAGCGACAATATGAATGCCAATTTTGAAGATTGAACCATTGATCGTTAAGAAAGCTCTCCCAGATTTGGTGTCATGTTTTTTGAGTTCTCTTTATTACAATCCATATGTGTACTAATGGTAATTTATAAGTTGTTTATTACAGTAGCATATTGTTAATGATTTTATTTCTATGATTCCCCCTAAGTTATCTTCAACAGTAATACCTTACTCTTTGTACATACAGGCATAGCAAACTAGATGGATATCAGGCTAAGGTAAGGGTTAGACAGTAGAAGGGAATAATGTTGTTATAAATATTGAAAAAGCAACTTCTGTTTTCATTTGACATTTCTTTTAATTTTGTAAGCATATCAGAGAGTTCTTGGAAGAGCAAACAGGAGAGACTGCAAAATCTGGATAATAAGCTTGTACAAGCCAGTAGAGGTAGGAAGTTGATTTAAATATTATTAAAAGAACATCATCAATTATAAGCAGTCTTAAATTTGTAATGGATACCCATTTATTGACAGACTTGTAAACTATGTTATTTTATTGTTAGGATCTAATGCTTCAATGTTCGATCAGCTTATTTGTTATTTTAGATATTTTCTGAAGTTTTAAAACCGATTTATGTGTTTTGTCTTCAAAATCTTTTGCATCGATTTGGTTTTTGTTCTGAAAAAACTGTGAAACATTTTGTCAAGAACTTTTTTTGTAAAAGTTGGAAGGAAAAACTATGGCAGTGTTCCCATCTGATAATCAAAATATGTCAATCAGATTCCAGAGATATGTAATGTGTTTGAAAATGGTTACCCACTTGCAGAAATGTGGAAAACAGATTGGCAGAATTATCCTTGGTGCACGTAATGTATTCAGATTTAAGGCATGAGATAGTAATTAAAATCTCATGTAGTATTTATGAGGAATAAAAAGTCTTGCTTTAAAAAGTATAGTTTGTGTTCAGATTACCACGATAACTTGAGATTATTATTTAGAATTAAAGAAGTTTATACCTCCATAGGTAAAAAAAGAAAAGACACAGCATAGTTTAAAATACCTTCGAACTGTGTTGAAGAGGACAACAATCCACTAACCGAGGAGGACTAGGGAAGAGGGGCTCCCTGGGTCAATCATTGACAGTAAATTGGGTCAATTGAGGGGCCGGTGGTGGGTCATTTAAATTGATGGCCTACAAATGAATCTTCTTTTAAGATTGGGTTAAGGTTTACAAGGTTGGGTTAAGGTTTACAAGGGTGAAAATTGTATATTTCATAATTTTTTTTATTAGTTATGGATTTAATTTGAGTTCGTTAAATCTTTTATGTAGTGATTAATATGTAAGTGGTATATTTTTACTTAGAGTTGGTATACTCTTTGAATTTGTTTCAAAAAAAATTTGGCACATCATTAGGATACTTTTAATTTGATTTTTTAATTTGTCTATTTAGATCAATGTTTGTCACAATCCTTGTCTTTATAAAATCAAAATTTTAAATTGAACCCACATAGTACCCTTCCAACTAGTCATTATGATATCAACTTGAAGTATAAATATTTCAAATTGTATTTTTGGGTGTTATATTTAAGCACATACCTAATTCATTTTTAGACATGGAGATCAATAGAGAATCCACCCAGCATTCACTCACTATTTGCTATATCATGGGGTTGGATGGATATGTATGGTGATTGG
>VDFB02369434.1:0-28725 GCA_007258455.2 Sequoia sempervirens | reverse complement strand
ATATGCATATAATTTATTGGACATCCATTGCTTTCTAGTGGTTTCAAAATGATGATAAAGATCTTCTAATAGATGTAACATTAATATTAATGGAGATCTTCCATTAGACTTGCCTTCTTTAACATGAATTCCTTATAAAATGGTCATATTTTATATTTATATAATCTCAACAATAAAAATTCTTTATTAAATACTCATATTTCATGTTTATGTAAACCAAATCAAAAAAGGAATGTGAGTCATTCTATCCAAATATATTTATAGCTTATAAGAACCATTTATTTCTATCAAGTATAGTTAACCATAGACAAAAAGTAATTTAAAAAATATATGACTACTAACTATATAAATAGAATTAACTTGGCAGCTTATAAGGTATAGAAGTATCACTATAGTCCTTTTTTCCACAATATCTCATATTTGTAAGTAGGAAGTATTTTCCACAATGTGTCAAATTATGACATTATATCAAAATTCAACTATGTAGTTTTTGAGTCAAACTCATTCCCATATTCCATGAATAGTGGTTCACATAAACTCATATCCCATGAGAATGAATGGTCCATACCCATTGCATCTAGGTATGTTCACAAGGGTAAAGTATCGAGACTTCTCAAGAGGTCACCCATCCTAGTACTAGTCAAGCACACATAAATTCCACATAATTTCCCCCAAAATCAAGCCCACTTAGCTTGCTACCCTACCTGCAAAACAAAGATCATGTCCACATATGTGGGGTTTCCTCACACCCATAATCTTGATGCCATTGATTGTAAAATAAAAACCATTCATTTTTGCCAATTGACCCCATTTTATCATTTGGTCCAATGGTGACTATATATATATATATATATATATATATATATATATATATATATATATATTCATGAATTGCTGTTATGTTCATGTATAAAAGAACATTCTTTGTATTCATTTTACACATCATGCATGGCACAAGTACATTCACATTGTGAGAATATCCTTCACACATTGGAATTAATTGCTAATCATTCACATTCAATTCAAATAATAAAATCTAGAGCATGTGAATCACTTAGGGATCATCTAGGATCCACGTGCATGATTGAAGCATGTTATAAAGTTAAGTTATTATTAAGTACTATCAACTTGACAATAATTCATAATGTGTGAAAGAAAATAGAACCGAGAATAGGATCCATAGATCATCACAAGTCAACATTGCAAACTTGTGACATAGTTGTAGTCAACATTATAGGCCTAGATCTACAATATCAACCTAATAGAGTAAAATGGAATGTTTTGACTCTAACACATATGTTGGTTCTACCCTAAAAAGGAAAAATTCATTCTCCCTATGCCTATGCCATTTCCAAGATCCTCTATTTATAGTCAATTTAAGAAGTGATTTAGGTCCTTCCTTGTATGTTCAAGTGTTTAAATCCTTGCCACTTGGTCAAATGTTTTATTTTTGCATCATGGTCAAGCTTTGGATCGTTAGTTTGAATTTGTTTTTGTTGCGTGTCTTTCCTTAGTGCTCCATTTTCAACATGCCTCTAGTCTTGCATATATGTCTTGGCTTGAACCTTAAATTCTCTCATATCTTGTTTAAGCCTAATACCTCCTATTTGATACCTTGATGTGTCCATTGGATGTTATGTACCAAGGATATTATATTATATTATATAGGTTAATGGGGATGTTAGCATGCGACACACATCCCTTAAGTTAGTTATATTGAGAAATTAATTATGTTGGACAATAAGTAGGATTTTCATAGGTTTAGTGGTTTACCCTCATTATATTATTAGGAGGAGATCAATATAAAGGAGGGGAATATCGTTGTAAGGATATGTGAAGAGTATGTAATGAATTTGGGAACTTCTAAAGATATAGTGTGGAGTAACTTCTTCCATGATGAGTATATTGTATGGTGTTACCCTATCTTAAGAGTTATTTTATTTCTACATATATTAGATATTAAGACATCTTAACCCACAAACATTTTTCATATATTATATATGATATATCTTCTAAATTATCTTATTACAATTATTATATGTATAGATCCTACCAAATACTATAAAAACTGCAATTTGAATAAAAATGAGGTCATTCTAAAATTCACCTACAAATCTCAAACAGGTGAATTTTTTTAAAAAAATTCTAATACAGAGGGCCCTCTTATATTTTCCGTCTGAAATATGGAGACATGGCAGGGAGTCTAAAATATCAAGTTGAAGACCGTAGGACCCACGCCTAGTGGACCTAAACTTAATATATCCCAGATTCTAAGGGGGACCTCACATAGAACGTACAGTTCGCTTCATACTCGTGGCCCCAGCGGATCCCAAAGGCCTTGTAAAATAGAATTTGAGTGATGTTTTCATGTCCACATAGTCAGATTTAAAATATGTGGGACCTAATGTTGGTGGAGTCAAGATCAGTACAGGGAAGATTTCAGTCAATTGTTCACATCTAAAGGCATTCATGTTTTACGTCTAGCGGATCCAAGTTCTCCTATGTATTCCAGTTTGCTGGGGACTTAACGTCTGGTGTATCTGTTTTCAAGTTCAGACACTGCTCGTGTATTTGCCAGACCCAAGTTTTCCTATATTCTAGATTTCAATCACTTGTTCACATCCAAGGTTTGTCTAATTCTAAGACAGGGATGGTAGACAAACCTGAGTACTCCATACATTTCAGTTGGCTGAGATTTTCTAAGTTTGACAATGTCATGTTTCAAGTTTGTGGGGCCTACATATGACAGACTTGAGTTTCTTTATGGAGACTTTTCGAGGTTTTTCATGTCTGGAGTTCATTCCTGTTGTGTGCGGTGGACTGGAATAAATTATCTTGCTTAAGGCATTTAATTTGTATAATTTAGCATCACTAGATCAATTAAATGCCTTAAGTCAGATAAATCTTGGTTTAGATCCTGCAATTAGGTTAGATGCCATTGGAATACATTTCATATGATCAACATTATTTTAAATCATGTAGATACATAACTATTTTAAAACTATCTACACAATATCCATAATGTAGTGGAAGTCTTAATCATAATAGGATTTGGATGAGGAACATGATAAGACCTGGAAGCTATCCATGCCAAGCCCAAGAGCATGAGTGTCCAAACTAACACAACCAACCTCTTGGCCTAAGTAGGGAACATCCAAACAAAGACAATTCCACCCCTTGGGGTGCGACTTGTGGATAAACTTGTATTTGCTTTCCCTATGCATGTTGCCTTATTTGCCCTCTTATGATTGAAACTCCTTGAATCCATCCTAACAACTAGTCATAATTTGGTTTGATAGGAAAGCCTTGAAATGGCTACTTGTAAACTATTCAACCCATTTAAGCCCAAAAGCACGAGCGCCCAAACTAAGACAACCCACCCCTTTGCCTCAAGTGGCAGGAACGTCCAAACTAAGATAATTCCACCCCCAGAGTGACCTACTTAGCATGAGAGGGCCTGTAAATTGCATCTCCCTAACTTGCTTCCTTCAACCTTACACTTGATTGAATTATAGGATAAAGACATACATACATACATACATATATATATATATATATATATATATATATATATAATCTATTATTCATTTTTATATTAAAGAATCATAATTAGTTGTAAGGTTCAATAATTGTTGCAAACGTCATTATTACATAATCATATAAATATATATATATATATAATTGTTCGTAATTGATTTACAATAATTACCTTTGCATGAACATATATTTTTTATAATAATATTTTAAGTCCATAGACCTTTAATAACTACCGATCTTTTTTCCTTGCTAATCTGATTTCCAAATCATATTACATTCCTTCATTGATAAAATCTTCCAATCTCCCTGAGTACAAATATTTCTTTATTTTCTAATCCTTTCTTTGATTATATCCCTTGCTTTAACTTAGATTTCTAATTCATTTTCTATTCCCTCTGAAATTTTCTGATGCTTATATTTTTCCATTCTATTCCTTTTATCGTATTAATAAATCTCTGTTGTACTCATAAATATATCCTTCCTTCCAATCTGCTTTCCTGAATGCAGATTTATTTCTCCCTAATTCCATGCCTTTACCAAGTGATGCAATCCTCATATACCCCTCAAGGTGGGCTGAAAAGACACCTTTTATTTTCCTTGCATCCTTTACAAAGGATGCACCCCCTCCTCGATCGCTGGCTTTTTTATAACTTCTTTAATTTTATTTATCGTTGCCTTAAATCTTAGTTTGTTGCCTTAAATTAGGATCGCTGCCTTTAGGGGTTCCTCCATATGCTACTTAATGGAATCGCTACCTGCCATATTTGTTTAAAGGTTCTTTAATTTCTGTTTTAGCCTTATGATCTCCTTAGTATTTAATTTCTATGTGGCTGTGATCGGGCAGCAGAGTAATTAGTATTTCTCTTGTTTATTTTTATTTGGTTATATATAATTTAATATTTATAATATTATATTATGATAATTATAATTATATATATATTAAATTGTTAATATTTATTTTTATATTTTTAATATGTATTTTATTATTTATTTTATTTATTTATTTGTGTTTCAGTATCTGGTTATTTTTATACTTAAGTGTTGTAATTTCGGAGACATGAGTTATGCACAAAAATAAAAATAATTCTTTCCAAAAAATACGTTCAATTTATGATATAGAAACTAATTAAAACTATTCCACCTGACCATAAAACATATAAAATATTCAACACTCATCTAATATTTTTTAACATAGTAAACTATAATAATTTAATAAGAGAGGGGAAAAATTAAATAAAAAATTGTACATTGCCTTTCACACGGTTTAGTGGGCATAGTTGGTGAGACAAAAAAAATGCTTTAATACTTCTTACCTATGCTTTTCCCCAACCAACAATAGATATTATCCATTCATTCACTACTACACAATTTTCTTGCTTCTTTCTTCTTTTTTAATATGCAATTCAACCTCATATTTTAGTCATCACACCATTACCATTAGTCTTTTGTCTTTTAAGCATTTCTACATTAGGCCAACTTTATTGGTTTTCCTTGTTATTTTCCGTCTCAATTTATAATAAAACATTAGTCTTAGCCTATGAATAATTTGAAACACTAAGTTGCTTTTACCAACATTCTTCATTGTTTCAAATTGTATGTAATGACAATCTCTTATTGTGGACAATTCAAGTAAGGCCTACAAAATGATTTTGTTGACTAAGAGTTGTCCTACCTACTCTTGCTACATTTGAACAATAACTTTATTCTATACCGCATGCTTTCGATGCTCTAAGATTTGCCCCACTTAATTTTTATTTTGATAAAATACTAACCTCTATTTATACGTTTGTTACCTTATCTAAAATGAAACACATCCTATGATGTATTCATAAGTTATTGCTGACAAGATGTCAAATAAATGTAGCCTAGAAGTATGTACAATTCCTTGGTTGCCACAAGATTATGAGTTATTTTCAACAAAGATGAGTTCAAGCTTCCAAGGGATTTATTTCCTAGAGCTTTAGAAGAAGTCATGACTACTTGCTTTAATTCATATATCCATTTTTTCAAAGCATTATGCACAATCCACTTGGTGTTTAGGAAGGTTGTCATTTATTGTGAAAAATTGCACCATAATTATTTCCATATTCTATCATATTGATCCTTTTTAACTTAAGGTGAGTTGTTGGAAGAAAAAGAATATATATAGATGCCTTCTCTAAACATAAAAGGACAATACATATACACTTTTAAAGTGCTTCAACAATGAAAATAAGAACTCCAAGAAGTTTAATGTTGTATTGGAAACATTATTAAGAATATTAATTACCTTAATACTCTTCATTCAATCAAATCCTTAAATACTCTTTGTTTTTTTAGAGTTTAATAGGGGAGAGGGGCCCATAGTGGAGCACCCTAACTTCGCATTTCTCAAAATCCTATGTGGAAATTTCAAATCACTCCCAATTTTGTACAATAGTTTATTTGGCAGCTCACATGCTTCTATATTTCGTTTTAGGGCCACATCATCAAATATGATGCCACATCAGCATGCTTTTTGTTGAGGTATCCAGAAAGGCCCAAAAAAAAAGTGAGACCAATAGTAGTGCACTAAGTCATGTTTTATTGGTGCGAAGATGTGGCATCACATGATTTGTCAGTTTGTGTACTTTATGGATAAAAATCGTTTTGTAATTGGATATTAAGGTGCTCCACTATGGGGCCCACTAAGGACTACTTTTATCCCCACTATTAGACCCCGCTCCACTATAGGCCCCTCTCCCCTAGTGACATACCTCTTTGCACATTTTTTTTAATTGTAGTTATCTTTCATTTGCTTTGTATTCATTCACTTAAAGGTTTAATGTATAATTGTAAAATTTAAGTATACATATAGATATATATTTTGTAATGGTAACATGTCTCTTTAAAATTTAAAAATTTAAAGTTATATATTAAATTTGTATATGAAATTTATATATCAATGTTTACAAATAATTAAAATGGAGTATTTTATTTTTAAGTGTCTTGTATATTATGGAACATGTGACACTTTTTATTATTTTATTATTCTTGATAAGATCTTATTTATTATGAGGAATAATATTGTGTAGCTCTATTTATTAAGAAGATGGCCTAATACACAATCTTCATTCTTAAGTGTCATGAGTACAATTATTTGTCTTACTAATTTCCTTAAAATTTCTTCCTTCAACCTTCATTCTAAAATCATAAGCAAACTTTATAAATTATGATTTATCTTTCATTTTTCTACAAATTTTAATTTTAATATATTTTTCTTACAATTGATTAACCTATTTTGATTACTTGTAAACATTAATTATGCCTAGAAACATTTTATCATATACATACAAACCAATTTACAATTAACATATATTAAAAAAATCTAAAACTATAATATAAAAAATAGAACTAATCTAATTAAAAAATGACATATAAATAAATAATTACACTAATAGGAATGAAAAAAATGAAATCTCATGTCATGATAACCCCCTTGAACTAAAATTTAACAATCATTTTACATCAAATCAAATAATTGATATTCAACATTTGACACATATACATATGATTCCCCAAACCCTTAGTCACTTGAAAAGTGGTTTATTGAAGCCCTCAATGTTGCTTTGATGGTGTCACAAGCATGAGAATGGTTAATGAAGTTGAAGGTGAGGTTATCCTTGTCCCACGAATTTGTATTAGGAAAAAAGAAACAAAGTGGGCATACTTGGGGCCATGTTGTTGCACCCCTTTACTCTTTGGGAGGCTTGCATGTGCAAGATACCACTTGGGAGGCTTGCATGTGCAAGATACCACTTTTCTACTACACAAAAGTTATTGATTATCTCTCACATGTTACAGAGAAACTACCACATAACTTTGGATGCATCCCTATCATTTTGAGCTCTCCATTCTAATTTAGAGAAGAGAAGTTGGAAATATAGATACCTAAATACACACAATGCTAGTCAAAGGTGTTGAATATTCAATTATCACTTCATTGATGTGATGGAATAAAAATTATTTTAGTGCACGAGATTTCTTTTGGCCTAGTTATGTAAAGTTGCCATGGTGAAATTTATATATTCATGTTAATTCTTATTTAATTATTTTTATAGACATATTATATAGTACTGATATCGAATTTCATATTGTGAGTATGTGTACATATATATAATGCTTAGTATATTTTTCAATTAAAAAAAAAAAAGAAATAATGAATGGTAATTTTTTCAAAAGTAAATTTAAAATTTACATACAAAAGTAAAATAACTCTTGCAAACAATATAATAAAATCAAACTTGTATATATATATCTTAAATACATCTTTATTTACTTAAGAATTATTTTAGTTTAATTTAAAATTATTTAAGATTTTTTTAAAGAGATATTTTATTGAAGTGTTATTTAATTTCATTTACATTGTCTAATTTTTTTAAGCTGAAATATTATTTCATTTTATTACATTGTTTAGGAAGAATTATTTTACTTTGGCCATTTTTTAAATTAAAATTAAAATTTCAATCATTTTTTTCATTACAATTATGTTAATTTATAATTTATGATTATAATTTTTTTTTAAATGGTTCCTAAATAATATTTTAATGTGTAAATGACTGTCAAATTTTATGTCATTACATTAGGTAGACCGCTTGCTTCCATTATAGAATGCCTCTAGCTAACAAATATTAAGTAAAAAAACAAAATTTATATGTCTAAGGACAAAATAAAATAATTTAAAATTAAAATAAAATAAAATAACCATTTAATAAATAAAATAATTTCCATAGATGTATTTAAGATATCTATACAAATATTTACTACATAATAATCACCAATATAATAAGTGCCTTTTCAAAAGTAAAATTTAAAGTATATACAAAAATATATTACTGATAAATACAAATATAGATTTCATAAATACATCTATCTAAAAAATGAAATGAAGAGAGATATAATTTGAATTATTTTATATTAAAAAACTTTTATTTACTTTAAATTTTTTTTCATATACAATTAAAATACAAGAAAAAAAAAATCATATTTAAGAATTATTTTTTTTCAATTTATTTTTAAAGTTATATATAATGTTCATTTTAATCTATTTAAAATTGACCCCTTGTTATCATTATAGAATGCCTCTAGCTAAAATTAAAATAAAATAAAATAACCATTTAATAAATAAAAATAATTTCCATAGATGTATTTAAGATATCTATACAAATATTTACTACATAATGATCATCAATATAGTAAGTGTCTTTCAAAAGTAAAATTTCAAAGTATATACAAAAATATATATACAACTATCCTACATATATTAAATATTAATATATATAAAATATGCCGAATTATCATTATCGAGGTGCGTATCCACAATATCTTGAAAACTTAGATATAAAAAACAACCTTTCTATTTTATTTTTTCCTTTTTTTTGATGCAAATCATTTCACATTCTAAAAGTAAAATAAATTCTAATTTCAAAAAAGGCATAAAATATTTTAAATAAAAAAGCTTTTGATTTGTATCTTTTAAATAGGTTGTTAGGAGAAATAAACCTCTTCTTCTAAATTTTTTAGTTCAATTGAATTTTATTGATCTTAGAATATTTTGAAAAGCAAGAAAGATAATATCTTCCAAATAAATTTTAAAAAAAGATATAACATCCATTTTTCTCTTATTTAAAAATAATTTGAAATCCATATTAAAAAATGTCTACATACAATGAATGTAGTTATACAGTTGAATGTCATTTCAATGTCAAATTCAAGCTAAAGAGTTTTTCCTTACATTGAATTTTGCTTTTTGGTGGATGCCATTATAATACCCTCCACCTATCAAAAATGAAAGAAAGATATAATTTAAATTATTTTATATTAAAAATATTTTATTAGTTTAATTTTTTTGTTCATATACAATTAGTGCTATACAATAAAAACAAACTTTCATATTTAAGAATTATTTTTTTCCAAGCATTCAAAAGCTATATATATATGACAAAATGATTTAGATGGTGTCTCCGAGCCGTATGGTCGAAATAGGCCAGTCCGAGCCCCAGTCTCGCTCGGTCTCTGGTATTTCAGCGCAGCTACTGTGGGGGGGTTTGTTTTCTTTCAGGGTTGGGCTTCCCTATTATCCTTTTTCTGCGTTCTTGTCCTTCTTTGGTGTGCGGAGGTGGGGGTTTGGACTGCGCCGACGGTCTTTGCTCCATCCTTTCTCTGTGTGCTTGGCGGCTGGGAGAGCTTTTGAGTGCTTCAGTCAGGGGAGATTCTGCTTGCTTGGTAGGCCTGTGTGGGACTGTGGTGCTTGGGCGTACGGGTGTTGTTGGTGCGCGGTTGTTCTTCTATAGCTGCATCGTGTTCTTCTAGCAGCTAGGTATTTCCTTTTTGAAGTTTCGCTTTGGTGTTTTGCGCGTGCCTTTGCAATTATCCCTATTGGTGGTGGTTGGTGGGGGCGAAGCCTGGCGCGGGGCCTCTTCTCTTGTGGTCTTGAGGGTTTGTTTGCCTATTTTGTTTTTCTTCTTCTCACCTATGGCACAAGGGGAATCGTCAGGGACTGGACCCAAGCTTGATTTCCGTTCAGCGGTTGGCTCGAAACCCTTGCTTCAAGGGTCTAGAATTTTTTATAATAATTTATTTGCTCTAAACTTGGAGAAAAACGAGATGGGTTTTTCTGGGGGATTTCGTTTGCCAAAGATTAATGGATGCCTGGAGAGGTGCAAAGAGAGGCCAAATGTTGTGATTCTGATGGAGATGCTCTCAGACGATATTGAGTATTACTCTCAACATTCCCTATACTGTAAGTTTTTGGGGTTGAAAATCTCGTTGCAATTTTTGGAGGCTTGGGCTCAACGAACTTGGCTGCCGGAAGGTGAGATGGAGATTAGGCTCCTTGCAAACAATTATTTTATGGTGACCTTCGACTGCATGGTAGACAGGATTAAGGTTTTTGAAGGAGGCCCTTATTTTTACAACCAAGTGGGTTTGTTTATCAAGCCGTGCCATGCAGGCTTTGATCCGACAGAGGAGATTCCTAGTAGGGTTCTTGTTTGGGTTAGATTTCCAAGGCTTCCAGTCGAATGCTGGCGAGATGATGTCTTGCATCTGCTAGCCTCAATGCTTGGTAAGCCTGTGGGATCTTCGCAGCAGACACAGTTCAAAAAGGTAATGACTTTTGCTCGGTTCTGTGTGGAAATTGATTTAAGTAAACCCCTGCCAGACTCCTTGGAGGTGTGTGCAGGATCTTATACTTGGATTCAACAGCTTGACTATGAGACTTTACCATTTAGATGTCGTCTGTGTCATGAGTACGACCACTTATTGTGTAGATGCCCAAGGGCCAAGCCTTTGGAGCCCATTTCTTCACAGCCTCCCAACAACCAGCCTAGAGTGGACAAGGGCAAGGGCCCTATTTAGAGTAGTGGGGCTGGAGAGGAAGGCTTTATTCCTGTCAGATCTTGGAATAGGAATAAGGGGTATAAAAGAAGCATGAAAGAGAGACAGGATGAGGATACTTTTAATAGATTTGAGGTCTTGGAGGATCTTAACCAACAGGAAGTGAATCCTAGTTTGGTGGATTTAGATCAAGGAATTTTGGGTACTGAACATCAAGGGAAAATGGTTGAGTGGGTTCAGGAAAACCATCAAGTGGTGGGCTTGGGTTTACAAGAGGCTGAGATTGTTGGAGGAGGCTCTGGTCAGGAGGGGATTGGGCTCATGGTCTCTCTTGATCCACTAGTGGATGGGTCCGTACACGTTGAATCTGAACTAAAGATGGAGGCTCAGAAAGATTCAGGTAGCATTGTGGTGAAGGATAGTGAGGTTTTGTCTCATTCTGTGTGGTAGTCTGGCTCAGAGGCCGATAAAAATAGTAAGCCATCTCTACATTTGGGTATATTACAGAAAGATCTTAAGAAAGGAGGGGCAGAGAAAGTAGCTAAATTGGGTAGGAAAAAGGACTTGGAGAAGATTAAATTGATAGGGGAAAATCTGGTGGATTCAGGGTCAGTCAAGACTTTGGATTCTCATTTCTCAAGTCCTCTGAAATGATTGTTTTATCATGGAATGTTAGGGGCTTAAACAGTGGCCCTCGACAAAAAGCTGTTCAGCATTTGATTAGATGTCAGTCTCCTGATATGATCTTTTTGCAAGAAACCAAGCTTTCTATGGAATGTATGATGAGTATTATGCCCAAGCTTTGGATGAACAGTGAGTGCCAGTGTATTGGTGCTCAGGGTTCTTCTGGAGGGGTGGCCTGCTTATGGAACCCTCAGAAGATCTGCCCCCAGTGGTGGGTGTCCTTCAAATCCTCTATCTCTTTGGTGGCCTCTTGCTATGAATCTGGTGAATTGGTTATGTTCTCCAATATCTATGCTCCGGTGGATATGCAGGGCAAGCAAATTTTGTGGTCGAATATTCGCTATGTTCAAAGTATGGATCCTTTTCTTCCGTGGATCATTGGGGGTGACTTCAATGCTATCACAAAGATAGCTGAGAAACGGGGTGGTACTATGCGGTTGGAGGCTTCTGCCTTCCTATTCCAGGACAATATTTCTCTTTTGAATCTGGTTGATATCAAGCTTGGTAATGGACATTTTACCTGGAACAATCGGAGGCCTGGTGAAAACTGCATTGCTGAGCGGTTGGATCGGTTTTTGGTTTCTTGTTTCTGGGTTGGGGATAGGTGGTCTTCTTCCTCGGAGATTCTTGACTGGAGGGTCTCAGACCATTGGCCTATAAAGATTACTATCCTCTCAGCTAGGCGGCCTTTCAAGCCTTCCTTTAAATTCCAACTTATGTGGTTGCGGGATCCTGAACTCCATGACTTCATTGCTCGGTGGTGGTAGGAGGGTAGACCTTCCTTTGGTACAGCAATGTATGTCTTCACTAAGCTTCTTCAATTTGTTAAGTATAAGATTAAACATTGGAATAGGAATTGCTTTGGCAATATTTTTAAAGCCAAGTCTGATGCACAAGCTAAGCTGGATGGTATAACGAGGGTTATTAGGGAGAATGGGGTGTCTGAGAGCCTGTTACAGGAGGAATCTAGGGCCTTGAAAGCTTTGGAAGAATGGGAGCTACGAGAGGAGATCTTTTGGAAGCAAAAATCCCGGATTGATTGGATTAAGGACGAGGATAAAAATTCTACCTTCTTCTTTCATTCTGTTAGGGCGCGAAGGCATGGAAACTCTATTCCTGTTTTGGTCACTGATAGAGGTGAGACTCTGACTTCTCATCAACGTATTTCAGAGGAAGCTGTTCACTATTTTTCTTCCCTATTCAGAGAGGAACTGCAGGGGATTTCGGTGATGGAGGCTCAGGTCCTTTCTTGTATTCCTTAGTTGGTGTCGCAAGAGATGAAGAAGGATCTTATGGGTGAGATTACTTTAGAAGAATTGGAAAGGATGATGTTTCAGATGAAGAAAGGAAAATCCCCTGGCCCTGATGGTTTCCCGATTGAGTTTTTCCAGGAGTTCTGGGAGATCATCAAAATTGATTTATTAGAGGTGGTCAAGGAGTCGCAGTGGAATAAGCAAATGTTAAAGGCCCTGAATGCCACCTTTTTGGCACTTATTCCCAAGTGTGAAGGGGCAGACAGGTTGAGTCGTTTCTGGCCTATTTCCCTTTGCAATGTGGTGTATAAGATTATTACAAAGCTAATTGCTAATAGGTTAAAAAAGTGGCTTCAGTTGCTCATTTCTAAGGAGCAAAGTGGTTTTGTGGAGGGCAGACAAATTCTAGATGGGATTGTTATAGCTACTGAGACCATCCACTCTATGGCTATTTCTAGAGAAAAGTCTATGTTCATCAAACTTGATTTGGCAAAGGCTTACAATAGAGTCCGATGGTCCTTTCTTCAAAAGATCCTGGCTAGTTTCGGATTCGGAGATGATTGGATTCAATGGGTTATGAGTTGTGTCACTTCTGTTTCTTTCTCTATTTTAACTAATGGGGAGCATTCTGAGTTGCTTGAGGCTTCTCGTGGGATAAGGCAAGGTGATTCTCTCTCTCCTTATTTGTTTATTCTACTTGTGGAAGGATTAGGATGCCTTTTGAGACGTCAGGTGGAGCTGGGCTTTATTCAAGGATGGAGGTGGGGGGGTGATTTACCCCCTCAATCACATTTGCAGTTTGTGGATGATACTGCCTTGATGGGGGTTGCCACTATTCGGGAGGCAACAAATTTTTGCAGGGTGTTGGATATGTACCTTGAGGCTTCGGGTCAATCAATTAATGATGACAAATCTTCCATCTATTTCTTCAATACTCTGGGTCCTATCCAGAGGAGAATAGCTCAAGTTCTTAGAATCCAGATTGGGACCCTTCCTCTGTCTTACCTTGGATTTCCTATTGCGGTGGGTAGATTAACAAGGGAGTCATGGCAGCCTATCTTGGATAAACTTCGGTTGAAGGTTACTCACTGGACCACCAGATGGTTGTCCTTTGCTGGGAGGGTTCAGTTGCTGAAGTCTATGATCCAGGCTCTTCCCATTTATCGGTGTATGTTGCAGGTGGCCCCTAAAGGTTTTGTGGCAGAATTGGATTCACTGGCTAGACAGTTTTTATGGGCAGGCAACCTTCTTTCTTCCAAGTGGAGTTTGGTTCGATGGGACATGGTGTGTTGCCCTAAGTAGTTGGGGGGCTTGGGGTTGAGGCAACCTGCTCTGTAAGGGTTGGCTTTGGCAGCAAAACTTTATTGGAGGTGGTGCGCGAAGAAGGATAGGGTTTGGGCTAGGATCCTTTTCTTTAAGTATATTCAGGGCACTCCTGGGGAAGATATCCCGCGTTATCCCTTGGTTGGAAAGGGATCAGTGGTTTGGGCTACCCTTAAGAAGGGAGCCACGCTCATTAAGGATGGCTTATTTTGGATCTGTTGGCGTGGGACTGAGGTTCATTTTTGGCACGACTCTTGGGATGGCCATCCTCCCATCCTCACTCAGTTCCCTAATTTGTTGGCCTTGAGCAGGAGTTTCAGTGATGTTGGCTGAACGAGGGTAAGTGATTTTAAGATGCTTTCTTTTCAAGGTCAGCTTATGAGAGCTAGATGGAAGACTCCTAAGGAGTGGGCGATGATTGGTATGGCTGAGGATTGTAGGGATCTGTATAATATTCTTTCAGGTAGACAGTGTAACCCCCTCAGAGATAAGGATATTCTTGCATGGGCGCCTAATCTGAAAGGTCTCTACACGGTGGCGTCAGGTTATCGGAGGTTGCTTTCTCAAAGGGTTGAGGGGGTGGAAGTTCCTTGGTGGAAAAAGGTGTGGAATAAGTTTTCTTGGCCAAAATGCAACTGCTTTGCCTGGATTTTGACTTGGAACAGGTGTTTGACTTGGGACAATATTCAGAAGCGTGGGTTTCAGGGCCCGTCGAAGTGTGTGTTATGCGGGAATGGGGTTGAGGACTCTTCACATCTATTCTTCTGGTGTCCTTTCACCCTGCAGATTTAGCATTCTTGGTGGGGTGTTTGGAATAGCCCCTGTGTTCATGCTTCCTCCTTAATGGAGTTTTGGACTAGCCTGGGTAGGCCTCCCTCGATGGCCTCTTTTTTGCAGGACGCGTGGCAGGCTGGTCCTATTTTTCTATTGTGGAAAATTTGGCTAGAACAGAATAGGAAAATTTTCAAAGGGGAATTGTTACAAGTTCAACAGGTGTGGTTTAGAGTTCTTGGGATGGTTCAGGAGACAATTCAAGCTAAGGGTGTCGGGGAGCTGCCGCTTGAGAAGAAAGATGCAGAGTTGGTGGCTCGGCTGGGTATTCAGGGGTTTACCCCTATTGCTTCGTGGGGCCAGAAAGGTAGGAGAGTGGGGCAGCGTGTTTAGCGGCAAGGGAATTTTCAGCTTCCCCCTGTGGTAATTTTGAAGGTTAATACTGATGGTTCTTCTAAAGGAAATCCTGGTCTTGCTGGAGTTGGTGGGGTTGGCAGGGATTCTTCTGGTTCGGTGGTTTTTCTTTTTTCCATACATAAGGGGACTCAGACTATCAACCTCATGGAAGGTTGGGCGATTCTTCATGCCTTGGAAAGGGCCTTTGAGCTGGGGTGGCGTAGGGTTATTTGTGAATCTGATTCACAGGTTCTGGTTAATTTACTCAATAGAGGAAGGATGTCGGATGTGAACTGGCAATTGGCGGTGTTGGTTCAACAAATTTTGCAGATTGGTAATCTTATGGAGAGGGTGTCTTTTGTCCATATTCCATGAGAATGGAATAGGGCGGCTGATTGTCTGGCCAAGTGGGCTTCAGAGCATCTAGAGGATTGGAAGATTGAGGATTGGGCTCAGCTACCTCAGGAGCTTAGTCCGGATTTGGAGAGGGTTCTTGTGGAGGACAAAGGGGGCATTGACTGATTTGATTTTGGGTTCTTTTGTGTATTTTATTCTTTTTGGGCTTCTGCCTTTGACTTGTGTGTAATGCTAGATTCCGTTAATCAATAAATTTTTACCCCTTTTTAAAAATAAAATAAATTTAATATATACTTAAACAATAAACATAGATAAATATTAAACATATAATATATGTAAAATTTTAATTAGTATTATATGTAAAATTTATATTATATTATATTTAATAATGTATAATTTATATAAATATTCAATATATAGTATCTAAATATTATAATATTATGCTAAAAATATTCAATATATAAAATGTAATTTTATTTCATAATATTTAATTAATAATATTTTAGAAAAATATATTTTATAATCTACAATAAAAAATAAAATATCATGTGAAACTAAGTAGTAAAAAAGTATATTGAAAAAGGAATAGAGAGTATAAAAAATAATTTATATTATGTCAAATATAATATAAAAGGGTAATTTGAAAAGCAAGTGTCTTTCC
Organism: Sequoia sempervirens; assembly: GCA_007258455.2. Taxonomy (NCBI): domain Eukaryota; kingdom Viridiplantae; phylum Streptophyta; class Pinopsida; order Cupressales; family Cupressaceae; genus Sequoia; species Sequoia sempervirens. Next base: position 12,387 of record VDFB02369434.1, on the reverse strand, counting down.
CTAAGTGCAAAGTTTAAATATTCGAATGGTGTCACTTATAAGCCAAGTTTAAAGTAGGGATGGCGTCCATTTGCCTTCGAATGGTGTCATTTATAAGCCAAGTTTTCATCATCTTGTACCTTGTCTCAGTCTATGTTGTCAGTCGAACTTGTTCAAAGACAGAATGCCTTCAACATAAAAATAAGCCCAAAGTTAAAGTAAAATTGAACACTATACAATTTTTTTAATATTACTAATCATTTACAAATATTCTACTCATTCTAACATTTACATAAGACCAATTCAAAATCTTACAAATGACATATAAAACTAATTCAAACTCTTTTTGGACAATCATACTAAAAACGACCTATAAAAAACTAAAAATCACAACTAAAAAGTTCATTTAAATAGAAACCATATACACACTAGGTATGGTCCCATGGAGGGGGGCTTCCTTGAAAATCTTAGCGTATGCTGCTTAGTTTTTTTAGGAATATTTTAAAGTTCTTGGTCCCATGGATTTAATTTTACAATTCTGCTTAAAATTTCAAGCTCCAAAATTTCAGGAATGAACTGTAGTGCTTTGATAAAAAATAATAAATAAATCAAAATTCTCTCATTTTTATTTTCTAATAAGAATTTAAAAAAATTAAAAATTAAAAGAATTTAAAATTTTAGATGAGAGACAAGTGGCATAAAAAACTCCTAAGCTGTAGGGGCAATTTCTATCCCCACCCCAATTTCACCAGCTGAAAGATTCATTTCTAAAAGGTAGGGGCTCCTATTTTTCTGGAAAAGATTCCAATTAATCCTGTAGCAAAAAAAAAAATTCCCATGGGACCTCCTGCTCCATGAAAATAGAAGCCCAAGCCCCCCATGGGACCATACAGTAATAATAATATTTTCTTGGTGAACTATTTATTTCAAACAAATAAAGCATACCAAAAGAACGTGAAAATAAAACCAAAAATCAAAAACCAAAATAGAGGGGATCTGAGCTTATGATCCGTAAATGAATAAAAGAAAAAAGATCGTTGAATTTCAACGAAGTTATTTTCACAGGAAGGGTTTTAGTGGGGTTTATCGTATGAATTTGATTATTTCGAAAAACATGAACAATTCATGTAAGATTAAACATGAGAAAATTTCACTGCCTTCTGTCGCAGAGAATTAAGGATTTTGGCGGACATGTTAAACGCAGGGTTTCAAACAGCATTAGAACCACTGATTTGTATGAAAGAGAGGGGGGAAGTGAGGAAACTAAAGAAAGATGCCATAGAAGAACACCCTCTGAACTATATATAAATGGTTTTGTTGTTTCACCTGCATTACAAACAAGTAGAAACTTGTGCGGATTGCCAGACAAAATCCTAGACATCCAAAACCCTAGAAATCCTGAAAGCTCGAATGTTCAAATTGGCTTCTACAGAGGGTTAGAGACTGCGAGTAAAATAGAGAGAGATGACAATGTGGAGAAAGCCTTTGAAGCTGCAATTACAGTGGATGAGTTGGAGATTGCATTCAGAGCAATGGAATCTGTGTTTGATGAAGACGATAAAAGGCTTGGCATGGCTTGTCTCAGAATCGGGCAGGAGTTGGAATCAGCAGGTGAGAACCCAGAGACTATTCTTGCTTATGCCAATAGAGCACTTAGGAATTTAGAAAAGGATGAGGAGGGCTCTGTCGCTGTAGCTAAGTCTCTGTATTTATTAGGTTCTGTTCATTATGCATTGGGTAAGTTTAATGAGAGCTTGGGTTATTTGAATAGGGCCATTGGGATATTTGAGAATGAGCGTAGTCAGTTTCAGAATGCACCTTTAGTTTATACTATTCAAATTTTGTTGGGGGATGTGAAAGCTGCCTCGGGGAGGAGGGAAGAGGCTCTGAGAAACTATATCCGGAGTCTTGAATTGAAGGAGGCGCTGGAGCCTGGACATCCTCAATTGTCTGGTTTATGTAAAAAAGTCGCTGAGGCATTTGTTGCTGTATTGAATTTCAAGGAGGCATTGACCTTATGTTTGAAGGCTTTGGATATTGATAGAAAGCATCTGGGGGAGAATTCTGTGGAGCTTGCAATGGATCAGAGGCTTCTTGCAGCTATATATGCCGGCTTAGGTGAGTATGAGAAGGCTTTAGAACAGAATGAAGCTTCCAATAGGATTCTCAAGATTTGGGACATGAAGATGGAACTCATTAATTGTGAATTGGATTCGGCCAATTTACAGATTTTTCTAGGAAAATATGATGATGCCATAAATGTGCTAAAGAGAATTTTTCAGCAGACTGATAAGGAAAGTGAGCTGCGAGCAATGGTACTCCTTTACATGGGCAAAGCACTCTGTAATCTGAAAAATTATGGAGACTCGAAGAAATGCTGTGAACTAGCTAGTAAGACATTCAAGAAGCATTCACAGACAAGCGCAGAGAAGGCAGGGGAGGCCTTTACAGAGCTTGCTATGTTGTACGAGATGATGAATGACTTTGGAACTGCCATTCATTTCTATAAGATGGCTCTTGGAATCTATGAAGTGTCTCCTAAGTACCAGCATGCAGAAGGGAGCACTGCTGGACGGCTTGGTTGGTTGCTTCTAATGACTGGAAGTGTGAAAGAAGCAATTTCTTACTTAGAGAGTGCAGTGCAAAAAATGAAAGAAAGCTTTGGGAGTCATCATTTTGGAGTGGGGTACATTTACAACAATCTGGGTTTAGCATATGAGGAGCTAGAGAGACCTTCGGCAGCAGTGCGGATGTTTGAAATGGCCAAGGGAGTTATGGAAATTGCTCTTGGACCGCAGCATATGGATACCATTGAAACAATTCAAAGTCTTGCAAATATGCACAAGTTCATGGGCAGGTCAGAACACTTTACCCTGTTAGCTTCTGCTTAATACCCCACAAGCAGAGAATGATTTCTAAGTTATTTTCTATGCTTAGTAAGTGATTTATCTAGATTTCAAGAAACAGTGTACAAGCTAGATTTAATAGTTTTTTCTGATCTCAAAACACAACACATGAGCAGATTATACCCAGGCTTTGTTTCCTTGTAGAAATGAAAATGAGTAGTTTCTATTTTATGAGGTTTTCTAAATCTTCTCCAAATGTTTTACCGTCTTTTGTTGGTTTCAGCAGATTCAAACTATTCTGTAGGGTTTGCATATAAATGGTAACAAATCCTCTTCTTCTTGCTTTCTAAAAATTATAGTAGCTCAGAACGGGCCCATGGAAAGTCTAGAAAATATACGTACTTCCTCTTCTCACATTTAAATTAGAATGAGTATGTGGCAAGAAGCCACATTATTTAGAGTTCCAATCCAATTCCTCACTGCTCAACATTGGTCACTTGCTTTCTAAAAATTATAGTAGCTCAGAATGGGTCCATGGACAGTCTAGAAAAATAACGTACTTCCTCTTCTCACATTTAAATTAGAAAGAGTATGTGGCTTCTTCCTCACTGCTCAACATTGGTCACGATCTGATACTAATAGACTAATCTATTTATGACTAGAGGATTTTATATATATCTATACGCACACATAAATCTGGTAGAGTACCTATAGTTGTCAGCTAAGGTCAAGAATACTTATATCTTAGCAGCTATCAAAGAGGAATGCCCTTAACTCGCAAGGATACAAAATTTATTATTGGTATAGATGATATGTACCAATGGAATTTAGCATCTTGTTAAAAGTGCAGTTTCTTTGCCAAAGTGAAAATATGAAATATATGGGCTGACCTCTTAAGCTGCTATGGATGAATCTAACTTCTAGAAGCTTCCAAATGTTCCTTATTAATACACACTTACTTTTGAGATTTGCGTCCTTTTGAGCAATTGGATGACTGCAGCTTTGGTAAACTAGTTTAGCTTTACATTTACTTTCAAACTACAGAATTGTTTCTTACCTCTTCCTTATTGCCTTCGGGCCTGGACAAATTGCTAGAAGCTTCCAGACATTCCTTATGATTAATACACTTACTTTTAAGATCTGTGACCTTTTGAGCAATTGGATGAAAGCAGCTTTAGTAAACTGGTAGTTTAACTTTACATTTACTTTCAGACTATATCGTCCAAGATTAACCCCTTGATGAACATATATACATTTTGAATATTTGGATAGCTCTTTATAATTCTATGGGGAAATCATATTGTGTTTGTATGTGTTTTCCAAGTGATTCCTTTGTGGTCCTTCTATGCTTATACTTAGCACAATACTCCAGGTACAAAATTGACCAATTACAAAAACAAAACTCAATCATGAGTGCTAACAGACTACATTTTTCGCAGGTTGCTTCTTTTATGTATTTATTCCTATTCTTGTGGTCTGATGTGCTTCATTTTTTTCCATCTCTTTTGTTAAATCTCCTCTTTCGTAAAACAACGCAGTGCATAAATTTCAGTATGACCTCTGAACAGAAGTTCGTGGTTTTGGTTGATTGCATACTTTGAAGTCCAGTTTGGTTCCATTCTCTTCATGCTCATTTATTTGTTTTAGGTTACTATTGTTTTCTACTTTGTATATGAATTGAAGAATATTTTTGCACTCTGTTACAGCTATAAACTTGCAATTGGATTCCAGAGACAGGTGATTGAGGCATTGGAAAATCATGGTCCTAGTGCTGTGGATAAATTGAGAGAAGCACACCGCCATCTAGCAGACCTAGAGAGACGGGCTAGACAACCTACAGGAATACCTCTCAAGAATGGAATACCGCATCATAGTATTACTGGAAAACTATTAACTAAGATAAATGTCAATGAGATTGAAATGGATGATACTGATAATATTATTTGAAAGCTACCAACCAATAAAGAAATTAAATGAGAATGAAACTGAGGACACTGACATCGCAGACACCAAGTGATTGCTGATTAAAAGATTCGTTTCGGTGCATGACTGTCATGTATCAAGTCAATAGCTCCTTTGAAGATAATACAGTCCTATACATAGAATGAGACAAGTGTATAATGTCTGTAAATTATGAGTTTTGAATCATTGCAATTGTTAAAGATGGGAGATTTTCCCCAATGGATCTTTTCTAGTTCATTCAAGTCTCAAGTGGCAGTCTTACATGTAACTCTAATATTTTCAATACAAATAATAGTGGCAAGTCCCAAAATCCGGTTTTAGTTGTCTCTCTACTTTTGGAACTCTAATTCTGAAATGGATATTGTGAATTTTCTTGTCAGTATGTAGTATGTACAACAGTCGTCCTGTTTTATTGCTAAAGATTTGCACGCATTGGCAAGGGGAATCTTGGGTAAATGGGATATTTGTGCCGGGGCACTGAGCAAAACTGTTTGGATGAATTATATTTTCTGGTTATTTAACTTTTTTCTAGGTTGCAACATTCACATTGCTTCGCCTTTTGTGCCCTTATGTGGAGGAATCCTAACAAACCATATTGGGAAGATGGGAAATGATATATCATTGTCATAGTTGATGGAACCAATAGCCAGGCTGAACCAAAGTCTCTGCTGAAGCCATAGAAGCAAAACGCAGGAATTTTATTCAATTACTTGTGATAATTACCACCTGGAACCTGGAGAGTTCTGAGTCAGAACAACCTGGTTAGGTTTTTGAAAAACCATTCAAACTATGGTTAACTTGTGAAGGATAATGAACATTAGTTTATGTAATTAATTATTTATTTATAGGTAGTTGTAGATTCAGTTATATTCTCAAATCTATATATACAACAATGTATCCTCATAATGTAATAAAAAAATGAAAAGCAATAGAATAATTTTATCTTCTGTTGTGCATTATGTAGTTTTTCAGTTTTCAGTTTTCAGTTTCATTACTGTTTTCTATATTCCTTCATTTGGTATCAGGGCAGTTGGAGATGCATTCGCTGTGGCAGCGTTGAAATATATAACTCTGATCTGTACTGGCTGCGTCCATTTTTTTAAAATCCAGACATGTAGAAAAGAAGGCGTGTGAAAATTAAGGGAGGCATTTCGTATTCCATTGCTGGAGGCTGTCTAAATATAGTGCAGAGGTGTTTTAGAAATTACAAATTCCATCTGTAGGATGAGTAACTCCATTTGAAGCACCAATGTAGATGATGCAAGAAGCGCAGACTTTGAAGATGTTGAAATCATTTTCCAGTGTAGAAGGATCGGCCAGATAAGTGGTATTTATTGTTTGTTAAAAAAAAAATTTGGAGCGCCACAAGTGACAGAGCCAATACAAGCATCCAAGAAAGGATTGAAGCATTAAAATTGGTTAGTGATTCAAAGAAGTGAGTTAATAAGGAGTTCATTCGATTGTTTTTTGTGTGGGGTTCTGTTGTGACCTATTTCACACATCGCCCCATTGCAAATGGGGACCCTCGGTGGTTTGCTCTTAGGGTTTAGTTTTGAGTGGCAATTTCATAAGCTCCGTTGCTCTGGCAATTTCATGTCAAAGTCTGGAGTCATCACCCGAACCAAGTTGGGAATTTTAGCCTGAAACTGAACGTAAACGTCATAGAAGTGCTTAGAAGACCCGGTAGACGAGGATCGCTTGTGCTTTCGCTCAATTCTAACACTTCCTATTTTTTAGGGATTCTGCTTTTTTGCTTTTTGCTTTTTTCATTTTTGGCATTTTTGGACCAATCTAGATTCTATTGTTAAGAAAGTTGTTTTTTTGTTTTCTATTTTAGTAAGTTTCTATTTTTAGAAAGTGCTAGGTCTCACTGGCAGTGGAGTCGAAAGTTTCCACTTTTAGAATTTAGCAGGCAAAAATAAAGCAAAAATCTTAAAAATCGGAAAAATCATGAGAAAAGCAAGGAAAAATGCATGCAAAGGTCTGAAGAAGCAAGGAAAAGCGCGTACAAAAATCTGGAAAATCAATTGAAAATCGCACCTTCAAGGAAGAAAATGCAAATAAAAAGCAGAGAGATTATGGTGAAATTTGCCTAAGTTTGGAGAGGTACGCCCCATGAAGAAATCCAGTTGAATCATGAAAAAATCCATTTGAAATTCATCAAAATGAAATCTACTTGGGAAATCCAGTTAAAATTCGTCCATTTGAAAAGTCTTGTTAAAATTCGCCCAAGTTCAAAAGTAAATCCAGTTGGATGATTAAAAATTTGAGTTGGCGAATGTATCTAAAGGTGAAAATTGGCTAAGGCAAATGAAAAATTCGAATTGGGACTTCAAGAATTCTATGATGAAGTCAAAATCCACTTGAAAGGATAAAAATTCCAGTTGAAAGTCGAATTTTCAAGGAGAAAATCGAAAAAATTAGCTAAGGCGAAGAGTTACCTTGGTAAAAGGAGAAAATCCAGTTGCAAAGTGGATAAGTCCACTTAAAGGTCGATTTTTCTGAGGCAAGGAATTTAAAATAACTTAAGTTGTTATTTAAAAACTTAACAAGCAAGTAAGAAGGGGCGCCCTTAAAAAATCAAAAGGAAGATAAGATCACTTTTTGTGTTTTAAAACAAAGCACCCAATCAAAAAAGAGGTCGACCCAGGCCAATAAGGAAAGTTTTTATTATAAAAGAAGTGCTTGAGAGTTTATTTTTCATTATTCACAGGTCAAATTTTCTCACAAGCAAACTTCTCTCAGCCAAAGGCGTCCTTCTTCTTTTCTTCTTGAGCTAGAAGTTACATTGATTCTAGAGCACAAGGTTGGATATTTTTCTTCTATTTTCAGATTTCTCATGCAATTGTAGAATCATAGTTGGCGAATTTGAAGAAGGAAAAAAGAATTTTTATCTTGGATTTACAAAAAAACTTCAGTTTTTAGCTCTAAAAGTCCAATAAATTGTTTAAAAAATTATCTGAATGTTCTTTAAAAAAAGATAAAGGCTAGTAAAATTTCATTTTATTAAAATTTATTCTCCAACCAACCTAAGTAGTTGAGTTCTAGAATTTTTTAATTAATTTATTTAAATATTCTCCAGCCATTAAATCACCTTCTTTGCAATTTGTGAAAATTTTCTGACTTTGAGCTTCGTACAAGCGCAATGTCTACTTCAAAGAACGTAGGAGGTGGAGTTAGAAAGATCCAAGTGAAAGAAGTTCTCAGGGAATTCTATTCAGAATCTCAACTATCATCAAAATGGAAGAAAGAAGCGGATACTAACTTCGAGCAGTTCAATGCGATTTAGCACAAGAAAAGGATGTTTGGCACTCAACATGAAATGCCCATGCCTATTGCAACCAACATGGTTAAATGCGGACTTCACCAAGCAGCAAGATTTCCACCTGCAATTCAGTGCAGTGCGCTGATAGTTGAGTGCGCCAGAAGATACAATCCACAAACAAGATCCATTAAAGCATCTAACGAGATCACTTTGGCATACTTCACAGAAGATTCAGTCAGAGAGGTGTTTGGTATTCCTCGTCCTCACAAAATGTTGAATAGGACCCAAGAGGAATCACAAACCATGTTTGATCAGGCCAAAGAATCTTGTATGGATATAATTAATTCCAACTGGGTTAAGGAACCGAAGAGGCATTGTTCTAAGCTACCTAAGAGATTGATTTGCACAAATTTTAAGGAAGAATACAGTGACATGATCCACATGCTGAACATTATTATGGGTACTTCTAAGGGAGCCTTCTTCGAAGTATGGATGTTTTCATACGTAGAGGAGGTCGTATTAGGAATGGAAACAATAAATTGGGCCAAATTAATAAGTGACAATATTGATTTCCAGTTAAGAAACTTGGAGAAGACCAAGACTTTCTATATGAGTTCCTACATAGTCTACATCCTGGCCTAGTTTACCAAGTATAAAGGATTGATTTGCAAAGGGGAAGTTGGACTTTGAAATAACCAGTTCAAAGCACATGATTGTTACCCACAGCTATAGTTGCATTATAAGGACAATTATAAGATAACCAATGACGCCTTCCTCATGTATATCACTCGATTGCTTCAAGGAGGAATCCAAAAGAGGTTATCTAAAGAGGCTATGGTGTTGCTTGATAAATTTGGATCTTGGTTCATCCAATTTCCGACTTTTACATACATAAGAGTTCATGGATTCGCAGATGCTCTGTATAAACTCCCTCGGTATCCAACATACAAGATTATTATGCTTGAAGTTGCAAGGCAGTTGCACATGTGGATTCCATTCAAAGGAAAAAGAACAAACAAGGAGCGGATTTTCCTATTGTAATTGGGAAAATGCTAGAAGTCTGCCCCTCATTGCAATCAGACAAGACAACAAAATTAGAATTACAATTTTATAAGTTTGGCACTTATAAACCGAGGTCTGATTATGATCCATATTTGAGAATTCACAGGAAGAAGTCCCTTCATGTTATGCATATTGAAGACTATTGGTCTAACTTGGTGGACGAATATGGAGTCAGGAAGAAGATGTGGTCTAGAATTCCAGTAGACCTTGTGAAAAAGTGTGATTTATTCCTTGTTCCTGACCAGGTAAGAGACAATGGGGAATACGTGCATCCTCAATTTGAACAGGAAAAGAAGAAGCCTATCTTGTTGCCCAACTGGACACAACCTGAGTTGACTGATTTGAATGTATTGATAAAGGACATTGTAGCTTATTCTAGGGAATGGGTGGATAATCAGATCAGCAGATTAAGAAAAGAAGGAATCTCCCTTACCTATGCCACGTTGAGCAATGAAGAAAGTCAAGGAGAAGTAGTTGGAGAAGGTCCTGATGAACTTCCATGTCCAAGCAAGAGGAAGGCAATGATTGAAGATCTTCAAACAAAGGAAAAGGAAGCAGCTAGTAAAGAGTTGGAAAGTAAGAAGCAAAAGGTGAATGAAATTCCATCATCTTCAAGTACGTTATCAATCAGAATAGTAGAAGAGGCATTCATTGCTAAGATTGAACCAAACCATGAACAAGAGGTTGAATTTCAAGAATTTGAACAACTGGATTTTCTTCAAGAGCAAACCTTCACTGAGTGTTTGGAAGGAGGTGATACGCTGATGATTGAAGGCATGGGAGATATTGAGATCCTTGAAAACAATGAGGAGCTGGGAGATGAAATAATTTCTACCTTGAAAGGGATTGATGATGATATTCAAATGGAAGATGGGATGGAATTATCCACTATCCCAGATTGGTTGACTGAAAGTTTGATGAAGAAATCTAAACCACTAGATGAAGTTCAACCAATTGAAAGCATGCAGGACTTCTTAGAGAGGATTGGCAAAGCTAAAACACCAAAGAAGCCTAAAAAGTACTCTCAGATTATCAGAAATGATGCAGGATCCAGGGTTTTACAAGTTGCAGTCCCAAAGGTTGACAAGCCTAGAGATCAGATTACTCCTTTGGACTATATGTTACAACGTTGGACATTGGGCCAACCACGATAGAACAAGATTTTCATGAGCTAGCAGACACTTCCAAGGCCATCAAGGAGAAGTTTGACAGGAGAAGAAGGAAAGATTAGAGCTGGAAAATTTGAGATTAATAGAGTTCATTCAGCAAATAACAACCCCCTTGTGCCAAGAAGGTGAAGCTTTTATCCCACCATCATCCCTTCCTCTAGAATCTGTTGACACTCTTGAGGCTATGAGGATCACAAGCCAAGCAACTACGAGTTGGATCAGCAATATCTCAAAACAGATGGAGCAATTCTTGGAGAAATGTGCTCAAACCTATGACAGATAAGCCTTGCTTATGATTGAAATTTGCCAGATTGAAGATAATTGGGAAGACTTCCAATATATAAAAGACAAGGTAATACCTCGTTTGAAGATTTTAAAGGAAGTATCCCTGCAAATATTGATCCAGGAAGGTGTTATTGATAGTGGAGCTTCATATGATTTCAGCAGATGGTGTCATTCCTTGTTAGCAAAGAAGAAGATATACGATGGAATGAAAGAGGAGTGTGTTGTTATACAGAATTCTCTTGGGAAAATACAGCTTAGAATCCTCACCTCTCTTGAAGGATTAATAGGGCAAGAGCATCATGATACAAATAGCTTGGATTTAGAAGGATTGAAGAGGAGTGTGATGAATATTTACTTCAAGGAAATGCAGATTATCACAGAAAACCAACTTGATGACATGTCTTCTCTTTTGACCTTTATGGATAGCTTTCGGAAACAAGAAGGTAGATGGGAAAATACTTTCACTCAGTGCCTTGAAACCTTGGACATAATGGGAGTGCAGCTGGATTCTATGCCAAGCATATCAATGGAGGAGCTCGATTTGGTGTTAACAAAGTTTCTTACATTTGCAGCTAGGGAGCAAGCCAAGGGGAATTGCATTTTGGATTCCCACTTGCTCGATTAATTTGCAAGGTGTCATTATTTTCCACACTCCAAATGGCTCGTCCTACTTGTGCCATGTGTCCATGAGTTACTTATGCTTTTTAGGGTTAGGGTTTCTTGGAATAATCTTGGCCATTGATATCAAATCAATCTGCGTCGTTGCTTTGTAATTGGGGGGCCTATATAAACCCCACTCATTTCATTTATTCAGGGAGACTTGTGAAATTTTTGCTACTAGTGCTATTCAAATAATTATTTGACTCATAGTTGAGCATTTGTTACTTTGAGAGCTTGCATGGTTTCATATTTCTTCAATAAAGTAATTTAGCTTCAACATTTCTTAGATGAATGAAAGATTGATAGTGTTGAAAATAGTGAAATTAGTTCATACCTTTTTCAAGTGAATGATTTTCAATTTGATGTGCAAGGTTAGTCTGAACTTTGAAACTGTTTAACTTGAATTCTATTACCTATATGCATTGTTCGAATTGATGGTGGTATTGTGTAATAGGACATCATTCGTAAATCCCATTGAAGATTGCACCATCTTTGTCTAGTTGTAATCATCGCACTTGGCAAAGCAAAGATTGGTTTGAATTTCACTATCCAACATTTGTCTCTTAAGTTCATAGGAGTAGTTTAGCATAAGTCTAGTTTCTAAACCCTCATCCCTTTTCCTTTTTTTTTTTTTTAAATCGAAAATCCCAAGAATAAAAGAGCATTCAACGTCAAAACAATCTAAATCCCTACTTTTGAGTAATTTGTTGTCAAAGGTCCCTTTGTGATACCAGCATATCACATCATCCATTGAGCTTGTCGATCCCCCAACTTACGAAACATTGGAATTACCGTATGACCTTACTAGCAATCTAAGCATACGAGGTAGTTTTTCAAGAGAGGATAGAGTGTCTTTGGACTCTTTATTCTAGAGTGTTCGGTGTGTCATAAAACACGCATCAACAGGTTCATTATTTTTGGAGTTTTTATTTTAAATATTGTATGTATTGGAGTCAAGGGTGTGTTTTATTTTTGGAGGTATCAGGTTGTCTGGTGTATGTGTCCATTAAATGAGAAAAGTCGGTAAAGAAGTAAAGAAGTTAAAAATGTTTTGGAGGAAGAACTATTGGAAATTAAGAAATCTGATTCAAAATTGATAGCAGATTTTTAGGAGTTAATAAAGAAAAAATATGAATATTTGTGTGAAAACAATAATTGT
>VDFB02369433.1:210395-245985 GCA_007258455.2 Sequoia sempervirens | reverse complement strand
ATTGAATGTCGCATTTAATGCATGTCCTATAAAAAATGAGGACATAAGTGGGTGGCAAAGTTTTACTCGGACATTTAGCCTGCATTCTCATTTTTTTCCAAGGCCAGTACTTGTCAAGTGCAAACATTCTATCTCCATGAATTTGCGCTCATGCAGAGTGGAATTGAAAACGACTAGTCTGGCATTAAACACACGTCTTTTTGATGACATAAGTTGAGGTGGCAAAACTTTTGCTAAGTTTTTCAACTGCATTTCCTTCTTCTGCAATCTACTCTTCCAGGTTTTTGTTTGTTTCTTTATGTGTTGGGAGTTCATGCAGTCTGTAATTGGAAATTGTTGGCTCGGTGTAAGGGATACAAAGCTCGGACCTTTTAAGTTAGAAGAGTTTTGGGCGCGCCTGGAGAGTGACGAGAAGTCTGAGCTAGATATAAAATTGTTAGAAAGTGGGCTAGCTCACGTCGGAGGGTTTCCAGAAGCTATGTTGAGTGTGGACCTGATAAGTGCATGTACAAGAAGGTACATTCTGGAGACACAGGAAATTAAAGCCGCGAATGGGATTGTAATTGTAGAAATTTCTCCTGAAGCTGTTTCCTGCACATTGAGGATAGAAGACATGTCTGTCACAGTGGTAGGTGAATTTTTCAAAGCGAATTAAGACTGGTGTAAGAACTCCATGGCAAAACCTGGTTGAAGACATAAAGGAAAGGTAAGTCACAACTGCCGACTAAACTCAAAAGAGTGCATTTTAAGGAAGAAATTGTAGATTCTATTGCTTTATTGCATCGTGTTGTTAGGAATGCATGAGTTGAGTTATTTGAGGATTGGATGTGTTGGTTTATCTTGATAATCTATTATGAGAACATTTTCATTGGTTGGGCTGAAGTTATTTGCTTCCATTTGAATGAGCAATTAATTAATTTCCAGAAGACTACTACTTTATGTATGTGTTCTTACTTGATGTACATTGTAGCTAGTCAGAGGTCCTTTTGACCTTGGTTGGAGCCACAAGGAACCCCAACTTCTGATATGTCTGTGTATAAACGCTTTCCTCAGTTCACTAAACAATTTGGAATGGGTGATTTTTGTCGTGTTAATGATGCATTTTTAATGGAGGCCGTGAGGAATCTAAATGGAAATCCAGAAATGCACCTTTCCCCTGAATCAATTTCTCTTGTATCAAATTTTGGGAGTTTTTATATCCAATTTGATAAGTTTTCCTATCTGAGAATAGGGTGTTTTGAGAAAGCCCCATTGAAATTACCTCGTTATCCTGAAGATTTACTGATATTTCTGGAAGTTTGTTGACAAATGGCCATGGTTAATATTAAGTAAATGAGCATGGGGAAACGAGGGTATTTCTTTCCATTGATGACCCCTTCTTTTACGTGCAAAACAAACCAGGTGGCCAAGGGAGTTGAAGGAGTTCTCAAGGAATATAACCTCTAGTATCTGTCTATGAGAGCTAATTTTGATAGTAAGGGTTTTGTGAAGCAGAATCTCTATGGAGGGAGCTTATATCGTCATCACCCATCTATCGAAGATTTCTGGGAAGATTGTGTCAATGAGAATGAAGTTTTGAGAAGAGATTATATGAGGCTAACGCTAAACTAGATACAGGCTTTCAGTCTGCCATTTCAAATTCCTGAAAATGTAGCTGAGGATTCAACAATCATAGATCCTGGATATGAAAAATTTCTTGATAAATCCCACCCTAGGGTTGATTGGAGCCAAAGTGAAATTTCAGATCTGAGGGTGCATGCTGCGCCAGTGCTTAAAAGAACCCAGGACTGGTTGGATGGGAAATGGTGGCAAGTTGTTGGTTCTGTTCAGGAGCCTAAGTCATCACAAAAGAATGAATAGGGGTCTATGCAAGCATCTGGTGCAAGTGTATCATCGGGGAAACCCTCTGTTAGGTCCTCTAGTGCAAATTCTCAATCAGGAGGTGATGGTGATAGGCCAAAAGAAACAATCAAGTTGAAGACCATCTATGAACACAACAGTGTGCTTTCTCCTACCCCTAAGAAGAAGACCAATCAAGAAAAACTTGTGCCTGCAAATTTTGAAGCTATCTTTAAATAGATCGCTGAAGATAATATATTTCCTCCTCTGTCTGAATTGCCCTCTTCTCCACCTTCGGTTGATAATCCACCTATCACTCCTAATGCTCCTAAAGAAACTATTAGTGGAAATGAAGATTCTGGTCTGGTAGTAGCCTCCCCAGGATGGCTGAAAAAAGCAGTGGAGAAGAAGAGAAATCATATTCCTACAATGACAGTTGGAGTGGATACAGTTGCAAAGTTACTTCAAAGCTCTTCAAAACCTAAGAAAGCTAGGAGGATGTCAAGGATGGTGACTAATGCTACTTCTGGAAATCAAATGTTAGAAATTACTGAGCCTATAAAGGATATAAATGAAGATGAAATAATGAAGGTGGACTACAAAGTCACACATCTTTATATGGGGCCTCCAACACTGGAAGGTGATGTGTACCATGCCAATTATTCAGTCAATGTCTTGATTAAAAGAGTGAAAGAATAAAGGAAAGAAAATATAAACCTGCAATCTCAAGTCCTCACGTTGGGTAACTTTATTTCTTCCATGGCCACTCCTCCTACATCTGATGAAGCCTCAAGTTCTCAGGTAGAGCCAGAGGGCATCGATGTGCTCACCATACAACAAATTAAAAAGAATTTAAGCTATTTAAAATATCTCAAGAGGTTATCTTCTTTCTGAATAAATCTGTGCTCTTTTACACTCGAGCTATTAACAAGAGGAAGGAGCTAGTAACAAAACTTCAGTAGGTCAAAAAAGATCAAACTAGTCTCTATGTGCTCTCTTAGGAAATGAAAGAATTGATGTCTATGGATCGGAAGATATTAGTTGGTGAGAAAATTGTGAATAATCCTAAGGAGCTAGACCCTTCCTGGTCCGATTCATTGGAATGGAAATTGAATATATATGATAATCTGGTGAAGGAAATTAATAAAACACTTGATCAATATTTTAAAATGTTGGGGCATATTAAAGAAGATTGTCATATTGTGGGAGTGGAAATTACTAATGAGTTTGATGAAAGGATTCTAGATATAAAAGATATCTCTCTAAAGTTTAGAGAGATATTCAATAAAGAAATAGTTGATCCTATTATAGTGACATGGGAGTCCTCAAAACTGAGTGCAATGCAGATCCACCTGAAGTCTTATAAATCTAGAGAAGAGAAAAGATCTGAGATGTTGGTTGAGTCTGAAATTGCTTTGGGAAAATGGAGAACCAGGTTACAGATTACTACAACGCCAGGGAGCAAGGACATATTTGCAATTGTCACCAGATATTGAGATTACAGGTCCAGGATGAGGGCACATGAAAAGGCACTGGGACATGAAGAGGTTGAAGTTCTGGAAGATGAATCTGAAGATGAGGCGGAAAAGTGATGCATAGTTATTTTTAGCATTTCATGATACTTTCTTTAATTTTAGTTCTTTTAAGTTGAAGACTATTTTAATTTTTGGGTGTGGTTATCTTCAAGAAACCGTTACCATAGACAATTGGTTTATGCTTTAAATATGGGTTTGGCCGATGCAATTAGGATCTTTTGGGCAAAACTTTGATTTTCCTAGTTAGAGCAAAAACTCTTTTATGCTTTCAAGTTTGTTTTACAGTTATCTTTCAATATAGAAACTCATATGGTGAAGTTCATGTAGACATAATCTTTGTGTTGTGGTGTATGGATTTATTTTGTTTATTCTAAATATCTTGCCAATGGTTATCTATGTTGGCGTTCTGGATGTTTAATAGATTGCATTGCTATCGGATGTTTATCTTTGAATGAATGCTTATGGAAATGGTTGAGTTTAGTTAAAGAAATTTATTAGTTCTGAGGTGATTCAAGTCTTTGTGCTTTAGTTTATAGTTTGATATTGGCATGCTTTTCAAAGCTTTCTAGTTAAAAGCTACACCTTTCTTTTCTTTTTGGTTAAAAGCAACCTGAATTTTTATTCATTGCATATCATAAAAGGTAGATGCCACCTTGTAAAATAAGCAGAGAATCGGTATGAAATTTAGGTGATTTGGTAGTTTAAGCTTTTATTTTTTAAGTTGTGTGGATGCCTTTATAAGTTAGTTATGTTGAACTGTTAGCTTTTGTTAGCTTATAACTTATAACTTATGGATGTTGAATTGTTAGCTTCTGTTCAAGGAATGGATTAATAATATTCCTTTCAATTATTTATCAAATATTGTGTGAACGACAATGCAATAGGAATTTATAAGTAGTGTGATAAGTGTTCTTTAAAAATGATGTAGAATCACATATCAAATTCAATACCATTGAATACAATATAAAATATAAAATATCATAATTTCATGGAATACAACATAAAATATCATCAACTACAATTTGGAATATGATTCATGAAGTGTATTATAAAATAAAATTTCATGAAGTGCAATGATTCACAATTTTATTGAATACAATATCAAATATCAAATACAGTATGGAACAATGGAAACTAATCCATGAAGTGCAGTATAAATACCTAAAAGCTACTAATTCTCTTCCATTTCCCAAACGGAGTTGGGGTCCTCAAACTGACATTCATCATCAGATAAAGTAAAAGAGTCCTCTTGAATTTGATTATGAGTTTGCTCTTCATTTTCTTCGACCTATGTCTCAAATTCAACATTCATTGTGTGATTTGTGTGAATGTCATCTGTCCCAGTCCCACTACCACTGCCACTAGTACCAGTGTTTGGAATTGGAGTGTTGCACAAACCGGTCCTTCTTTCACATGTGGACCTCCAGATTGTGAGTGCCCTTTCAAAAGGAAAATTAAAGACATTATACGCACTTCCTTTCAACCTCAAGAAATATTCCAAATTCTTGTCTAGTTTGTTTCTTAACTTTGATTTCAAAAACCCCAATGTACTGAAAACTCTCTCATCCTCCACCGACCCCAATATCATTCTTTGACATAAATCAACAAGTTTGAAATATTTTGATATCGAACCTCACAATATTTCACTCTGACCTAAGTTTGTCCAAACCTTTTTTATTGATCCTGATTCAAAGGCCTTCTCCATGCCCATGGATTTATACTGGTCCCTCATAGTTGTTGAAAAACTCCTAGATTGTTTTCTAAGCTTAGCATCATTTAAAATTCCTTCTATTTTCTACTCATTGTATGTTACACTTTTTGAAAATTGTTCGATCAAGATTTTTACTTGATCATGAAAATATTTTGGGTTCTCTCGGTTTCCCCAAAATTGAGGATACAAAATACCCATGGCTTCAAGTATTTAATGTCAAGGGAATCTTTCATGAATCTCTAAGGAAAGAGATTTTGCAATTTCCTTCAAATTATCACCAACAGATTTAACAATGCTTTTTAAATCTTCCTCCTTAACAACTAGTTCTCTGCTAGAGCGCCTGGTTGTCTTACAATGGTACATTGGTTTCTCATATCCACATACACAAATACATAAGTGTCTGCTTTCATTAAAATGTAAATAATTATTAGGATTATTCAAATCAGTAATTTTTTGCCACATGAAATAATTTGGGCCATCTTGTGTTAGATCTAGATATAGATGATTGAGGGCCAAGCATGCACGTTTACGTAGATTGACATATTCATTAATATACATAGTTTTGTCTTGGGTTTTCTTCACAAGATTTTTCATCACATCCAACATGGGGAGAAGACTAGCTAAATTCAAGAGTGTCTCTATATCGCTTAACCTATGTAAGAGGTCAGGAGCTTTGTCTACTACGTGGTGATGCTCGTACATCACTCCACTCAAGGATTGATATTCTAAAAGAACTTGTTGTGTTGGTCCATGCAGGGAGATCCATTTGGTATCGACATCCTTGAGAAGCTTGTTTCCTAGTGTTATTCCCTTAGCAAAATTTTGAAATTCTGTGAAACTTTTAGGACTTCGACAAAAGTATGCGTGGATCTCGCAGACTAGATTTTCAAATTTTGATACTGTAGGAAACTTGATTACAATTTTGAATGCTAAATTTATTTTGTGGGCCATGCAGTGAATGCCAAGCATGTATGGTGCACAAGTAGTTTGTAACTTTGTGCAAACACCAGTCTTTTGACCATGCATCATTGCAACTCCATCAACTCCTACACACACCAACTTTTTGGCAATTGTCAACTCATCCATACCTGCAATCTCATTCAAATATTTCTTGACTAGTTCAAATATATTTTGCGATGTTGAATTGTCCCTCATTTTATAAACACAGAGAAGATAAGCTTGGCGAACATTTCATTCTATAGTATACAAATGCATACAAACCCAAGAAGTATTGTCTACCGCAGTAACTTCATCTAAAGATAATGCAAAGAAATTTGACTCTTTTACTTTCTCCTTTAAATCTTCCTTTTCAACTACATCAAGATAGTTTGCACATTCCCACCCATCGTTTACTAACCAATGTGAGAAGGGATAGTGAGGAACATTCAAAAAAGATAATAAACCAGAATATTTTGGGTAGTCTATCATAGGACGCCCTCTAGACAAAATATGAAAAACAACACTCATTTGAATAGTTTTTGACATATTTGCTGCTTCCATTGCTTTTCCAAATTGAGCCTCAAGTGTACCTTTACATGTAGCAATGTTCGAAATTCTTTTTTCATGATCTTCATAATCCGCGACATACCTAACATGAAGACATTTTTCCTTTGATTTCCATCGTACGACTAATTGTTCCTTTCCGTTTATGATTTGTTTTTTATAAACTTTACTGATATGCTTTTCTATAGTGTCAATCTCTAGCTACAACATCTTGGCTCTTCCACATTTTCGACTACAAATCGTACATTTGGCCAATGTTTCCTTTTCAATATCGTTTGCATTGTCAATCCCCATTGGTACAATGAATAATTATTTAGACAACCAACCAAGTTGAAAATTCCTTGTCATTTTCCATTCGCGCCCCATTTTTTATTTGCTTCTTCTTTTCTTGCTACCAACATCATCATCCTCATCCAAGTCAATTATCTCATTCTGGCTAACCAGGCCCAGGGTATCCCTTGGAACATCTTCTATGGTATTGTCATCCTCATTTGATACATTTTGATTTAACTCAATGACAATCTCAACTTGACCTTTCAATGGCAGTGAGGTATTGTGAATGCTACCGATATTTGGTGGAAGAGTTGATGATGTAGCTCCATCTTGACCTGATGGATCAAAAGCTTTGGAAATTCCAAAGTAAGATTGTATGGTACGTCTAAGTTTTGGGCATTTTGATGGCCTCCCAATCTCTTCACCACCCTGAGGAGTGACAAGAGTCTCTTCACCACCCTGAGGAGTGACAAGAGTCTGAGGAGTGGTAGGAGTCTCTTCACCACTCCGAGGAGGAGCAAGAGCCTTACCCTTGCTGCTTGAGTCGCTCAACATATTGATCTCTCAATTCGAATAAAAACTAGAAAAAAATGTCTTCTTGTTTAAGGACATAGAATATAGATCTCATTCTCTACTCAATATCATCTTTAAGACTGAAGCAAGAATGGAAAAGAGATAAAGAAAACTTATTATTATAACTAATAACACTATGAAGAAATGCTCATCTTTAAGTCTACCTTTTTGGCTTTCGCTGACTTCCGAATCGAGAAGTAGAACCTCAGAACTGAACAAAATGTGTAAGAATAAATGACAGTTTCGATTGTATTTATATCAATCCATATTTGGTGAATTCTGTGGGATTTTTAAATGGTATATTAAAAATTTGGCGAATCTCACGTGCTTATACAATGATACATTGTAATTTTCAAGGCGAAATGTATCCTCTAATGTAATTATTTTTTAATGTTATTGGCGAAATAGGTCCTCATAAGCAACTATTTATAAATTTTAATTGGTGAAATGGGTTTTCACAAGCAACTATTTGAAAATTTTAATTGGTGAAATGGGTCTTGATACAATGTTGTTTTAATAGTATTGGAAAATATGTAGGTGTTTTATTACATGCTTTCGGGATGAACTAGACAAAAATATTAGTCGGTCCATTTGAAACACCTAGTTTGTTATGGTGAATTTGTTGCTTAAATATGCCTCATAAAAAAAATCATTGGCAAATGGACATGCATTGGACCAATAGTTTGTAAAATTTGGGCAATTTGGACACCCTGTTGGGTGCGAATAATTCGCCAATTTCGACTTGGTCAATTCCTAAAATTTGCCAATTGGCGAAGATTCACTACTAAAGTTTTCCCTAGAGATGAGTTGAGAGATTGTACATTATACAATTCCAGCCAAAATGACTTGTGTTTGGCTCAAAGACTCAATAACAATAATTGAAAATCAATTGGAGCCAACTCTTTTTCCTCAGAAATTTACAATTTATATCAAATGAAACATACCCAGATTGTAAATAACATTGACATCTTTGCCCAATCTAGATTCCTGATCTACCTTTGCAAAGAAGAAGAGCAAAGCATTTTCCAACCACATTTCCTGCTCAAAAATCTTATCCTGTGGTACAAGAAAAATTCCTTTCCTGGTACAAAATTCGTATAATGTTTTGACTGAAAATAATTATCACCTCTTTACTTGCATCCTTTAGCTTTTTTTAACTGAGCTCAAATATTGCAATTGATGGGATCCACTTACTTTTTTAAATGTCAATGTCCTAAGGAATCAAACTATTAAGATATTTACCCTCGGTAAACTAAAATCTTGTCTCAATCAATTCAAACATATAGATTTTTATAATCTTTCTCACCATAGTTAGATGCAATTACACAAAATATTGAGCTGCATAGACACAAGCTTGGAGCTGCTCACTTTACGAGTTTAAGGGTCATATTTATTCTTTGATGTTGCATTGAGCTTGTCCCTAAATAACAGTGATGTGGGTATTCATGGATGAACTAATGAAAGCTAATTTGTAGAAAACTTTTGGTTATCTTGCATTGGATTTTATATGGGTATGAAGTGCATGCAGTGTTCCAAATGCAAATGAATCATGCTTTCATCATGTAGCAGTAAAATCTTTCTTATGCTCTATGCTAATGTCTCGTAGATAAACAAGGTTTTAAATAGCATGGTTATTGTTTCAATAACAATGCAAATTTGGGATAAATACCCGTGGATGATTACACAACAAGATTTTAACTAAATTGTCCGTAACATATGTCTGCAAAACCCTTCAAACTATTGATAACAGAGACTTGGGGCATCACACATATAAGTCCAATTGAAAACATATTTTTCTCAATATCCTTGAGTTGAAAGTTATAATTTAAACTAAAGCACTACACTTACGCATTAGTGCAATGATTGTATATGCATATGGTTTGAATCTAAACTTAGTTGCAAAAGTTGGTTTTTATTATCTGGTTGAGCACAGATCAACTCGATTTGAACATAATAACATGAGTCAATGAAGATTGACTTGAAAGTATGCTGGAATGTCAATTCATTATTACATAATTTGATACACTACAAAAACACCAATTTTTTTTCTTGAAGATTCTTATTAGAAAGATATTCAAAATCATACAAAATATTTTATAAAATACTATCGACGTAACTATTGCACCTTCTTTTGATGTAAGTGCTAGTATATGATCACCTTAGGCCTTTATTATTTGATGAAAATTCTTTGAATTTTCAATTTTGCATGGTCTTCCATGCTTGAATTCCAAGCTCTTTGCTAACATCTTTAAAGGAACACAATATTATGATCACTAGCAATATTTCTTGTGTACCATATTTAGAATTATGTGACATGGAATTATTCCATTTGATTAGTCTACCTAACATAGTGGTGAGACTCAACAAGTATCAATGAGAGCATATCTACATTTGAGTTAGATTTGGCAAGTGATAGAGTTGGTCAAGTTTGCAAACAAAAAATACTTAATTAATTATTATTTTTAAATGATTATTTTTCACATGTATTATATATATTTATAATTTGCAAGTTTTTGTCAAGTTCTTTCATAAATTTTGAGTTCAAGTGAAAAACCAACCTATTATGGTTAGATCTCAACATTATGCTACCTAGTACCAATCACTAGGATTTATTCACGCTAATGGACTGTTTGGACAAATTGGTTATAATCAGTGGTGATGCTTTCTTATTTATTATCTAAAGTGAGTAGAGTTTTAAGGTTGGCATTGATGGTTTTTTGTGTTTCGTCTGTGAGTGCTTTTGTATGTTGTGTCTTTCAAAGTCATTCTCTAATAAACATAAGTATAATTTCTTCTTATATCAATTTTGAAGATTTTTTGATCTAAAGGCTCTCAATTTGGAACCACTTTTCAACTTAGTCTAACACGATTTAAGTAACACTAGATTTGGGAAATTAATAAAAGACAAGAGAATAGACAAACACAAAAGGGAAATTGAAAATCAAAATGTGATATGATGAAAGGAAATGAAAATAGGAAACATAAATAAATGCACCTAGAATATAATTATGAAACCATTAGAAATGGATTGTAGATGCTATTAAGAGAACTCAAAACCAATTATGAGGCAAATATAGACCAGGATAAGTGTGCTAGGAACATGATTTTTATCCTCCATGTGCTCAAAATTAGCTATATTTTTTAGCAAGTAGCTACATTGGTGTATACGATAAATTGATAAAATGGGTTTCTTATGATACACAAGCTTACTATCATATACTTTCTATAAGGAAAGAGATAAATAGATCAATATAACCCATTCACCTAATAGAAACTAATTTAATTGATTGGGTACACTACAAATGGTTGTGATAAAATAATTGTGAAATCTTGGGACCCACTTCAAGGGATGTTCTAAACCAAGGAAAAATGTGTTAGGCATATGAATCTTGTCTAGGAAATGTAACTGTCTATGCTTAGAATTAGATAAAACTTTTAAGAGTTAGTTGTGTCAATATTCTAAGAAACTTTCATAATGGATACCTCTATAAAAAATTATCTCTTCTTTAAAAGACCTGGAATTTTTATGTTGAAGCCTTCTAAAATGGAAAAATTAATTGGGAAGATAGCCTAGTCAACTCCTTAATGGGTATTGAGGCTTGGATCCACATAAAACATGAACATGTAAATTTTTTAATTAGATCTATACTATGCTAAACATGTAAAATAAAAGAAGTAAACCCAAATCCTAATTGGACACAAGAGGGGAATAGGAAATTAGAAGGTTTAAGAGCCAATGGGAGAAGGAAATAAGGGACCACGAAGCAACAAAAGAGATGAAGAGGGATCAAGGGAGATGGAGAATGAAAGGGGATAGGTGGAAATTGAGTGAAATCCTAATACAATTAGAAGGGAGAAATGGATAGATAATGTAATAGAGGAATAAAAGGTTAAGACTTCACAAATGCTAGGGAAAATATCTAAAATAACTACAAGATGAAAATGCTCCAAGGCTCCAAATATCTAAAATTTTAGAATAATAGCAATAGAATAGTCATAATGAGTAATTGATAATATAGATGAATAATGAGGAATAAGGGAAATGAGGGTTTATAGTTTAGATAATTACTAAGTTTTGAAACAAGGGACCTCCAAAAACGTAGTAAGTTAGAAATAAAGAGCCTCACATTAAATTTTAAAATCCAAAATAACAAATGATAAATGTGGTAGGTGGATTCATCCCTTAAATTGAGGAGATTCAAATATTACGAGAGATAAAATGGGAAAAATAGGATGAATGGTGATGATTTGAAGTGAATAGGAGCTATGGAATTTGAGATATGAAATAAATAATTGCAAGGGTCTACATACATGATGGGGGTAAAAAAATCATTAAATATTGATAGGAAGAGATAACCATCACCTAGGAAATGTGAGGAAATCTTACTTAAGAGCTAAGGAGCACATAGAAAAGGAGAAAACCCATAGGCTAAGGGAGAACACAAAGGGATAGGGATAAACTAGGATAAACAAGGGCATAATAAGGGGTAAACACACACACCAAATGGGAACACTAAAATGAGTGTTAAGAAAATATATAAAATAAATTGTAGAGTATGAAATTTTTTTACTATAGTAGGTCATCCATGAATTTGAAGCTTAAAAAAATCTACTTTAGAATTGTATTTTCACCAGCTCTTATTATTTTTTTGGGAAGGATTTGAGATTGTACAATCTCTTTGTGCAACCTTTTTTCTTTCTTGATTGAATTCACTTTTGATGACATGATCATTTGGAATGCATTTGGATAGTTAAACCATTTCAAAATTGGTCCACAGATGGATTTCATATTGGTATTTATTTTAGTGGATCTCATAGCCTTTGGCGGTCCCCTACTATTGGGAATATGGATCCTTCTTGTAGAGATTTTGAGGATCAAGTTTTTTTTGCCTCCTTAAGAAAGGAATTAAGATTTTGTAACACCTAATCTCTTATTCAAGACTAGATTCCATGACAATGCTTATAGATGAAATTAAAAATCATTCCCTCTATTTTTCCTTCCATTTTTAGAAATATTACTTGCTTAGACTATATATCATACTATCTATCCTTTCTCCTCAAAGTATTACAAGTTGAATATACCATGGAACTTGAACTCATCACATTCATGTTGATTGTGCCACCTCAACCACATTTGGGAGGCAACTATTGAACCCACATTATCTCATTTTCATATGGTGATTATTTTATTAAGGAATTTCTTTAAGATATAGATTTCATCATAAGGTACTTGCTCATACTAAATGATTGCCATGTTCTAATGAAAAATTTAAGCATTAGCATTAAATGGATTGTTTGGACAAATGATTGGTAATATGGTGTTAGATGAATATGCTAATAAAAATATTTATTTCCCTATATACGTTGACATAATCCCTTACTCCAACATGACTCGAATAATGGTGTTGGGATCTAATATTTTGGATGAGAAAAAAAAGTTTGCTTAGAATGCCCTAATATACAAGTTTGACCATTATAGGACAATTTTCTAGGGTTTCATTCTTAGGATTCTCAAAACTAGTTACCTCTTTCAAAAATATTCAATATCTACTCCTATTCCTAGAGGTTCTTTGTCACTTTCTATGAATCCATGCTTTATTAGGATAAAATATTAGCTTAGGTTCTACAGTTTCAAGGGAAGGTACTCTTATTGGTAAAGACATTGTACTTGAATTTTGATCCCCTTTCAAAAATATTTGTTGTGGGTAAGAGTACCTTATTTTACATTGCAATTTTGGGTTGATCCTTGTTTAGAATCCATCAAGAACACTCTTGATTATTTTCTAGTTAAGCCTTTAGAAACTAATGAATTGTCTTGTCCAACCTTTGGTCACATTTGAGTTGAAATAAATATCTCTAAGGGCTTACCATTAAATTTTTGCTTAAAATGGAGGATGAAATTTGGAAACAATAGTTAGATTATGACATTTTAGCATTTTAGTGCCATAAGTCCTTTGACTTGGTCCATGTGGCAAATGGAGACTCTCTTGTAAAGTGAAAACCTAATTGTCCAACTAAGTGGTGGAAGGTCGATGTAAATCCTTCCCATTTATTGGTTCATGGGGTAGATGTTAGGGCTCCCTAGAATTCATCTCTAGGTCATTATCATTCATATGGTATAATTCCTCCATGTTTGCTTGCACTTGCTAAAGTTGTACCTCAAAAGGATTCTTTCTCTTAAGGTTGGGTTGGGGTTCCTAATCAGATCTTCCTCCTTCAAGTGTTGCTTCTCAACCTCCTTGGTTTCCTTTTCTAGATCTTGCATTGGTAATATCAATCCGAACTCCTTCATTACACTCCATGAAGCTTTTGCCAATATTGTCTTCCTATCTTTTTTATCCTTCTCTTGAAAATTTTCTTGTAGTTTTTTGTCCTCTTTTGCACTCTTCCTTGCAACCCTTAGTTTGGGATTCCTCTTTTGAATTGGATAATTACCAACAATTTTTTGATGTCCTAATTAGATCTAATATGAATTAAGACACTAACCCTTAAAAAAATCTATGAAATAATTTTTTTTCTCAATTAATATTTAGAGTTGATGTTAGGTCTAGTTAATTCTCCTTCGCTACATTATTATTTGGGTTGGTCATGCAAGTCTCTCAATTATCATTTGTGTAACATTATTCCCTTTTGCTTGTCTTTTATGTTGGGACCCAGAATAAATCACCTCAATTTTTTGAGACAAACAAACAATAAAACTTTAAAAGAACTATATTATAAAGCAGGTAGCCTTCACTGTAAAACTTGAAAACATGATAAAATAAAATAAATGCATAGGATGCATGTTCAGGAATCAATTTCTCTCCATACGTCAAAGCATTATTCAACCAAAGAATAATAGCATACCACGGAAGTTCAACGAGATCAATCTCTGCCCACGTCACAACCATGGTTGGTCAACTTGCAGACGGTTTAAAATTATGCATTGGATAGCATGAAGGTGAGTTGGGTCAAATAGAAATAATTGTTTTATATAGTTCGTTCTAATTCCTGATTTCTACCTGTTACAGATTTTCAATTATTGGCGACGTAGGAAGTCTGATATTGCATCGAATATCTAAATCGACAATATATTTTACTATTAGCTATTGTGAGAATCTATAGTATAGAATAATTTTGTGACCATTTTTTTGTGGTGGGCCCGTTGGTTGGTCGGATTTTAGTAAGCTCTTTCAGTGAATTTTTGTTATTTTTTTCATTCGAGTTGTTATTAAAAATAAATCAGATGATGATGATGGTTGGGACCCTTCCGTAGACAATTCAGACCTTGCTGATGTATAGAATAAATTGAATGATCACAACTCAACTCTTCCTTCTTTTGCTCTCACGACTTAGCAGCTTGTTATAATTGCATTGTTATTTTTTGTTTCAGGCTGTAGTCCTACTTGAATTTTCAAAGTTTGATCATTTCCACCCTTTTTTTTTTTTTTAATATGTGTAACATATCTTTTAATTAGTAATATATACACTGTTTATTAGAAAAATCGTGATATTAAAATAACAAGTTTTGTCTATATATTCTTAGCTTCCTAAAAATGATAAATATGGGATGTATGTCAATAACCTTGAAACTACATTGATAACAAAGACAATGTCAAGTATGTATGAAGTAGATGAGAGTCCCTACCAAAGACTAAATGATTGCCATGTTCTTCTAATGAAAAATTTAAGCATTAGCATTAAATGGATTGTTTGGACAAATGATTGGTAATATGGTGTTAGATGAATATGCTAATAAAAATATTTTATTTCCCTATATAAGTTGGCGTAATCCCTTATTCCAACATGACTCAAATAATGGTGTTGGGATCTAGTATTTTGGATGAGAAAAAGAAGTTTGCTTAGAATGCCCTAATATACAAGTTTGACCATTATAGGACAATTTTCTAGGGTTTCATTCTTGGGATTCTCAAAACTAGTTACCTCTTTCAAAAATACTCAATATCTACTCCTATTCCTAGAGGTTCTTTGTCACTTTCTATGAATCCATGCTTGATTAGGATAAAATGTTAGCTTAGGTTCTACGGTTTCAAGGGAAGGTACTCTTATTGGTAAAGACATTGTACTTGAATTTTGATCCCCTTTCAAAAATATTTGTTGTGGGTGAGATTACCTTATTTTACATTGCAATTTTGGATTGATCCTTGTTTAGAATCCATCAAGAACACTCTTGATTATTTTCTAGTTAAGCCTTTAGAAACTAATGCATTGTCTTGTCCAACCTTTGGTCACATTTGAGTTGAAATAAATATCTCTAAGGGCTTACCATTAAATTCTTGCTTAAAATGGAGGATGAAATTTGGAAACAATAGTTAGATTAAGACCAGTTAGCATTTTAGTGCCATAAGTCCTTTGGCTTGGTCCATGTGGCAAATGGAGGCTCTCTTGTAAAGTGAAAACCTAATTGTCCAACTAAGTGGTGGAAGGATGTAAATCCTTCCCATTTATTGGTTCATGGGGTAGATGTTAGGGCTCCCTCGAAGTCATCTCTAGGTCATTAACATTTAGATGGGATACTTCCTCCATGTTTGCTCTCACTTGCTAAAGTTATCCCTCAAAAGGCTTATTTCTCTTGAGGTTGGGTTGGGGTTCCTAATCAGATCTTCCTCCTTCAAGTGTTGCTTCTCAACCTCCTTGGTTTCCTTTTCTAGATCTTGCATTGGTAATATCAATCTAAACTCCTTCATTACACTCCATGAAGCTTTTGCCAACATTGTCTTCCTATCTTTTTTATCCTTCTCTTGAAAATTTTCTTGTAGTTTTTTGTCCTCTTTTCCACTCTTCCTTGCAACCCTTAGTTTGGGATTCCTCTTTTGAGTTGGGTAATTACCAACAATTTTTTGATGTCCTAATTAGATCTAATATGAATTAAGACATTTAGACACCAACCCTTAAAAAAAATCTATGAAAGAATTTTTTTCTCAATTAATATTTATATTTGATGTTAGGTCTAATTAATTTTCCTTCACTACATCATTATTTGGATTGTTCATGCAAGTCTCTTAATTATCATTTGTGTAACATTATTCCCTTTTTCTTGTCTTTTATGTTGGGACCCAGAATAAATCACCTCAAATTTGTGAGACAAACAAACAATAAAACTTTAAAAGAACTATATTATAAAGCAAGTAGTCTTCAGTGTAAAACTTGAAAACATGATAAAATAAAATAAATGCATAGGATGCATGTTCAGGAATCAATTTCTCTCCATACGTCAAAGCATTATTCAACCAAAGAATAATAGCATACCACGGAAGTTCAACGAGATCAATCTCTGCCCACATCACAACCATGGTAGGTCAACTTGCAGACGGTTTAAAATTATGCATTGGATAGCATGAAGGTGAGTTGGGTCAAATAGAAATAATTGTTGTATATAGTTCGTTCTAATGCCTGATTTCTAACTGTTACAGATTTTCAATTATTGGCGACGTAGGCAGTCTGATATTGCATCGAATATCTAAATCGACAATATATTTTACTATTAGCTATTGTGAGAATGTATAGTATAGAATAATTTTGTGACCATTTTTTGTGGTGGGCCTGTTGGTTGGTAAGATTTTAGTAAGTTCTTTCAGTGAATTTTTGTTATTTTTTTCATTTGAGTTGTTATTAAAAATAAATGAGATGATGATGGTTGGGATCTTCTCGTAGACAATTCAGATCTTGCTGATGTATGGAATAAATTGAATGATCATGACCCAATTCCTCCTTCTTTTGCTCTCACCACTTAGCAGCCTGTTATAATTGCATTGCTATTTTTTGTTTCAGGCTGTAGTCTTACTTTAATTTTCAAAGTTTGATCATTTCCACCCATCTTTTTTTTTAGCATGCGTAATATATCTTTTAATTAGTAATATATGCACTATTTATTAGAAAAATCGTGATATTAAAATAACATGTTTTATCTATATATTCTTAGCTTCCTAAAAATGATAAATATGGAATGTTTGTCAATAACCTTGAAACTATATTGATAACAAAGACAATGTCAAGTATGTATGAGAGAGATGAGAGTCCCCACTAAATACATGTAGATAGTAGTATGCATAAGAGATGATATAGAAATTGGAGAAGGCTGAAGTTGGGTCATGAATTGAGATGGGTTGCAATCTTGAAGACCAAAATAGTTAAAAAATATTTGAGGAATACCACAGCTAAACGATGAAAAATCTAGCTATATTTTGAGACATTTTGGCTCCTAAGAGGCAATGCAGAAGATATGGATACCATTCATTTCATGGGAATCATTAAATTATGATTCATCTCTCAAATGAGATAAGGAAATTCTTTTATGATGACGATGTCACTAATATACAATGCAGTTATGAGAATGTGGTCATCATAATAGTTAATTCAAGTTAACAATAAGGAAATTATCATGCATAAGTAGTTGGGAAGATTGAACACTAATTAAAATTTTAGTGTAAGTTTGTTGGTGTAAATAAGTATTTTACTTATTACACTTTATTTAAGCTTACTTAGGGAATGCATATCATTGTAGTTTGCACTTGTGACACCTAGTTATTTGCATCTTGCATCTAGGTTTGTGCATACATTGAGAGATGTGATAGGGACACTTAGAGAAGTGTGTGTAGGAGAAATCCCACTCTTTGTGGTGTGATCTAGTTATCACCTTTTTATCTCCACTTATCATGGCATGATAATTCCACTTTAGGTGGGTGATCCACCTTTCATGGAATTATCTATTATTTCTTTCTACCTACCCTTGCACATGATTATGATACTTGTCTCATTCATGGCCCTTCCTTGAGTCCTAGCTTGCCTTTGTAAGCAAGCTTTGTACATACTTGTAATTGAACATCTTCATGCATATTGAGAATACAGTCATCATATTCTTTCATCTTCTCTCTCTCTTTTGTGCTATCTTTGGTCTCTTGATCCTATTGTTGCTTTTTATAAGTTCTTACAAAGTTAATGAGAAGACAATTAACATCTTTAAGTGGTTGTGAAAATATTAAAAATGAAAGGTTTATATATAAAATATCAAGAAATGTAATAATTAAATTTATAGTATTTAAATGTTATTTATAAAAAATATTATTATTTTAATAATTTCAATCTATATTACTAAAAACTACATATTTCAAACAGGTACTATTGAATTTTTAAAATTTCAATGAAACATAAAGAATAGATTGCATCTAATTATCTTTAGGCTGAAATTAAGTTTTTCCTAAGATCTTATATGAATGTAAATAAGATATATGCATGTCAATATATTTGTTTAATTTTTTTCATAAATAAATGATTAATTATGACTTTTTGGTGTGACTTAAAAAATATTAATGTGCAAATTTTTCACTAGTCCTGGCGTAGTCAAGATAATATGAAATTCAAAATTTAACAAAAATATTTTCAAAATGAGTGTAGAATGTTCCCAAACTTTTAGATTTTATAAGTGATATACAAATTGAAAGTTATGAATTTTTTCAATGTATATGTCTATTCGTCATATACAATATTGTATTCAAGGAATAATTAATAATTCAATAACAAAGTCATAATGAGGAATAAAGTACATTTCCATAATCATGAGAGGTTTTTTCACATTCAAATTGTAAATTTGACATGTTTGTACTCATATATATATTCATTTTTGTGCATTGAAGGTGTGCAAAGCCCTTATGTAAATTTTTTTAGGTATTCTTTTATGCTTGTATTTTCATGAGTTGCTACATAGGTTATTATATTTATTAGATTATCATGAGTGTTTCCATTTACTTATTTGTGTGAGTGTGACTAGTACCAAATTTGATAGTCTCCTAGGATAGTCGACTAGGACTAAGGGTTCTATTAGAACACACAATACTGAGAGGGGGGTGAATTAATATACCCCTCAAATTAATTCAATTTAATTTTATCAATCAAAAATTATTACTGCCTTAACTAGATAAAGCATTCAAAGCACAATCACACAACCATAACACCAATATTACGTGGAAAACCCTACAACCTGGAAAAACCACAGTGAGAAATCTGCTTGGAGCTACTGTCCAAATCTAGCCTCACAAAAGTAATGACAAGATTTATAACATAGTTTTATGGATTCAACCAAAGGAAGTTTACAACTCCCTATCAATACAACACTTACAGAAAGAGGCTACAACCTCAACATACAATACTTGATGAATTTTGGTGATCCATTGCCACTGCAACACCTTTGTTGCCTTTGGCTCACCGCCTTCAACATTCACACACTTCACTTCTGATTTTCTCTCACTGCCTTCAACATTCCACCCACACACTTTTTCCTTCGGCTCACTACCTTTAGCACTTCATTCACTCACCTCTACCTTCAACCCTTCATACACACACTTCTACCTTCATCTCACTACCCTCAACACACTTCAAATACTCATTTGCACACATTATTCTTCCTTTAGCTCACTACTTTTTCCATGCATCACTTTTAGCACATTAAATGTGCACACACTACTATGACACAATCAATCACACACTTAAGCCTTCATTTATACCTTTCACAAGCTTAAAAGTTTCTACTTGTTATCCAAACTAAAATGTGTAAACATGAAAGGTGCAACAACTATAATGAGTCGTCTCCAAATCGTTTGTGAGAGGTACATTGAATGTGGTCCAAGCCAAGAGATAATCATGACCTATTTTAAATTTTCACACAATCCCATGCTAGCACACACAACAAAAACTTGGCGCAAACACCTCAAACTACCAAGTCAACCCAATAGACACTTAACCCTACAAATATTAACTCCAAACCATAAGCAGTATGAGAGAGACCAGATAGCATCATGGGGATTACATTACTATCATTAAATAATATTCAAAAACATTTCCATGCCCTCCTTTTACAACTTAAATCAACATTAAGCTAGGGCAGGCAAATAGATATTGAGCCAGTATCTCTTGCATACCCAGATAACATAGTATTGAGATAGAACACTGGAAAATTTGACTTTTGGTACACATCAAAATCTAAAACTTGAAGGGAGACAGTAGATAGACATTTTAAACTCATCCTCCAAACCACAAGACCACAACATCGATTGCGAAGAAATGCAAAGCATTTATCTGAACTGTCCTAATTGTGACAGTACATTCTTCACTCTACAAGTTATGGAAAACTTTGTGGTAGCTTTTATATTCTGAAAACATGAACATACATATTGTACATCTACATCTAACAAAGTTCCAAACTGCAAGGAAATATCTTCAAATGCAAATGTGTATAGAGCATTCTTTGGAGCTTTTCAATACAACTTCCTAAGCCACTGATTGCAAGAAAAAAAATTATGCATTTTACATCCTGATAGACAGTGAACGCAATATTTACATCTTTTACCTATTCATGAGAAACGAGAAATAAAGGACACTAGTTATAGAAGGCTCATGACATCCATCATCATACACAATACTTTTGATCAACATACTGATTGCATCACATGCAACCATCCACACACTACCACTTTGCTGACATAAATGACAATACCAACATCAATCTTGTTGGGATTAAGGTGTCTCAATCTTAGAGTCCTAATATTGATTTAAATGATGTATTATTGTATTAATCTATATTATTTAATTTCCTATGGTGTCATGTCACAAATTGGGACCCACTGATTGGGTGGCATCCCAGTTGGAAGTGACTATATGACACATAATCATACCAAGTAGAAATAGACGTCCCACTTTAGAATCTTTGACATATGATAGATTCTATGATGCATCATAAGGCATCTTCGTGCATGGGTGAAAGTTGGCACCCAAGTTGGGTTATGATAGGTTGTAAGAGAATCAGTTATTCTTGGTCAGTTATGACAGATTCTCTAACAGTTGTAAGTGTTTTCAACTATGAAAGATTCTATGACAATTGTAAGATGTGTACAAGGCATTTATTATAAGCTATTTTTAGTATATTCTAGGTGCCCAAGCTTGAGGAAGGAATATTTTCATGTTTGACATTTGTAAGGGGCATAAGGGAATATGTTACATGTGTCCAAATGCATGTCTATGGTATGGAAGATTATTCCATGTGGATTTGGATGCCCCTCTCCTTCTAGATGCTTCTTGAAGCTTGTATCACTCTATATATTGAGTGCCTTGTATTGTAGAATGTATAGTTTGTTTGCAGGTAACGAAGTGCTACTGATATCATTCCAAAATAGGTGTTCATTTTGAAGCACTTGTGTAGAAGCTTTGTACTTGGAGATAAGTTGTAACTCTCATTTGATATAATAGAGAATTACTATGCTTTTGGAGGGTGGGGTTTTTTACTCAAAAGGGTTTTCCCCATGTATATTTGGTGTCACTATTTTATACATTCTTGTTGTTCTATCTGTTATTCTATGTATGTGCTTCTCTTGTTGTAACTATTTAAAGGTGTTAAAATGAAATTTTGTAACTCTTCCCTACTTAGATTAGTGTAGGAAGTTTATTTTCCTCACTCGGCTTCCTTTCAGTGTTGGACTCAAGCAACACTGAGAGGGGGGGTGAATCAGTGTTGTGAAATTTTTAACTTTATTAATTTTTTCTCTCAAGTGCCTAAAACATTCAATCAAAAGAAAGATGCATGAACCTGGAACAATAAGCCACAACACCATAACACAAGAATTTTTACGTGGAAACCATGTTAGGGGAAAAACCACAGTGGAGGTCAATCCACAATTTGAGTACTCAAAATATAAGTGTTTTACAAAATGGGGAATGCACTTGCATTCAGGCACACTGCCTAGAGCTCACTGCTCAAAATCAGAAAGGCTCACTTCCTTACAAAAGATTTGGATTACAAAAAAGGTTTAATTGAGAAAATAGCATCTATAAATACCTGATTATAGTTCCGGTTAGGCTCATATATCAAATTTTGGACCTTTTATCTAATTTTGCACTTCGCTCTGCTCTGCCTTAATTCACTTCACAAAATCCTCTTCTACAAAAAATTAAAATCACTTAACTACTCTTCTGATATTCACAATACACACCCACACATATCAAACACCACGCATGCCTACCAAAAAGAATTAACCGATCTCATATACATACATATATATATATATATATATATATCCGCTACCAAGAATTCAGTCGCTATATGTCAACTTCAATAGAATAAAAAATATCTTCCAACCATCAACTCAAATCATGAGTAACATTTAATGTGCATCCACCAAATTCTGCCATAGCATAGTTAGGACCCAAAACAAAATATTCGAACACAAAAATACTCCAAACAATTTTTCCTTAAACATCCACAACACCCAACATTCACTTAGTTGGCCTTCATACATTGATGAACAAAAAATCAAACGACTGGATCTCCTAACTCGTACACCACTTGATGCAACAACAAAAAACTCAAGAATAACACATTTCATATACCCAATGACCTTCCCTGAGAACCACAACCAAAACTAATAAACTAGTAATGCAAACCACTGATAGATTCAACTTCAGTCGGATACCCTATTCTTTTCTCTGTCTTCTGGTATGGTCAAATACAAAAGTGCAGACTGGATCAACAACTTAGGTTGCCATCAATGACAACACTAGAAGCCATTTTCTAGCAATCTCCCCCTTTGGCATTGATGGCAACACTTAGTGAAAAATGACCAAGTGTCGAAACCTCCAAAACTACAAAAAGCCATAGCTGACAAAACTCAACAAAACTCCCCCTAAGTTTGATAAGGAATTTTTCACTGCTCTCTCTCCCCCTTTGACATCAATGACAAAAAGATAATAAAATATTTTCTTTCTCCCCTTATGAAGTGTAACCAAAAAATTACTTATTCAAAAATTGATTCAAAAATTCAAAGAAATACAGCTGCTATTTGAAGATTATTTTGTACTTTTCCTTCATCTTTGGAAGAAACTTCTTCCATGCTTCCATTGTAATCCCAGTGATTATGATCATACTTTTTTTTCAGATGTCCGATTGATAATCTTGATGAGGGATTTTGGAATGGTGAAGGCATCTTCTAATACTTCTCCCTTCCTTAGTAACTCAATCAATTGTTCCATCCTACATTCTATTATGTCCTTCACTTTCCATAAGGTGTCAACAATCCTATTCCTAGTGTTTTGAACAATTGTATGCTTTGCCTGCAATTCCTAAATCATTTTTCTAATTTCACCATCTTGATCCTGAGACATGTTAAAGTCCTGTCCAATATTGTTCAACTATGTTTCAATTTGTTTCAACTTGTCTTTGTACTTGTTGATTGCATGAGTCCATCGAAGAAAATAGTTGTGAATGTTGTTTGTTGTGCTTATGCATTGCCTTAGTTCATTCATGTGCCATTTTAGCTTAGTAAGTGATAATTTCTACTGTTTCTTTAGGTGTAGGATCACTTCTTCTTCCTCCTTGTTCTAAGACTCAGAGTCCATGGTTTCCTTGATACATTCAATCA
Organism: Sequoia sempervirens; assembly: GCA_007258455.2. Lineage (NCBI taxonomy): Eukaryota > Viridiplantae > Streptophyta > Pinopsida > Cupressales > Cupressaceae > Sequoia > Sequoia sempervirens. The sequence continues at coordinate 222,148 of VDFB02369433.1, read as the reverse complement.
ACTCTTCTAGCAACTTATTCTGCAAACTCTCTAATTTGATATGATTGTGCACAAGATGATCACTTAGTACACTTAAGATCATGTCCTGCTCACTCTCCAATTTGATATGATTGTGCACAAGATGAGCACTTAGTACACTTAAGATCATGTCCTACTCATATGAAGGTTTGATAGAACACATGTTTGCATTTATTTGCATTCCACCTTCCTCATGAATAAGTTGCAATAGCTCTTCCTTGGTTAGATCACCTTCTTCTTCACTTCCTTCTACCATTTCCTTTTCTTGTTCTAGTTTAGCTATTTCCAATTCTTTTCCAAGGGTGTCCTCAGTTTCCTTATCATATTCCTCATCTAGTATGTCCATAATCACTTGTTCTTTTCCTTTCCCTTCAACTTTTTGCAGACTTGCATGTTGGTGGAGTACAAACATCAATTTATTTTGCTCTTCTCTTCTTTCTCTCCATCTCACCAAAGGAGGAACCAAATTCAAGTGCCCTTACCAAAATGGAAACACCAGTTGATCCAAACTTCCTTAGCAAACCATTAAATAAACTTTCATACATTTGATCACAGTTTGCCAAATTATTAGAGTATATGTAAATCTGCTTGCAAAATGGTTCACTCTTTTCCCATAATGCATTGTTATTTAGGGGTAAGAAATTCAAAAAATACATCACAAGACATATAACCAAAGTACCAAAACTGAAAGGGTAATCTGTCTCCTTTGTCAATTGTACGTTCTCCATCAATTGATCTTTCAATAATCCGCAAAGATCAAAATCTTGATGTTCCATTATCATCTTGTGTGAAATGTAAACAACACCTGCCGAAGTTGCACCTTCTTTGTTTTTGAAAAAGATTTTGTAGGATATTCCATGTGCAATGTACCTTGTCACTAAATCTTTGATTGTGGATATTATCAATGCCCTTTGATCTCTAGTTACTCTAGTTAGGGTTTCGACTTCTTTATTTTGGATTGACTTCTTTCTCAGCACATCCACAACTTTGCATAACCCATTTACAGCTGCAATCACTTCTTTCGAGATATGATAAGTTTTATCTAGAGTTAGAATGTCATCATTCAATCTATTTAGTGTTGAAAAATGAGTTGTTTTCTTAGTTTTACAGAGTATTAAGCTAAGAAAACACCTCATTTTTCAACATTTGGTATCAGAGTTGAGATTGGGTAGAGTATTGGGATGCCTTTCTCTTAAATTTTGAAGGATTTACTGGCTTAGTGGGAGCTTTTATTATTTTATTAATTTGCTGATTTTGGAATTAAGTTTTTGTTACAATGAATTCAAGGTTAGATATTGAAAGGTTCAATGGTTCTAACTATGAAATGTGGAAATTAAAAATGGAAGATCTTCTTGAAGAAAGAGATCAGTGGTTAGCGGTTAATAATGAGACAAAGACACCTACAACTATTTCAAATGAAGATTGGGCTAAGTTAGATAAAAAGGAAAGAGGAGCAATTAGATTATGTCTTGTTGATGTTGTTCTTTTAAATGTTTAAGTGGAAACCAGTGCATATAAATTGTGGAAAAGAATAGGAAATATTTATCAAACAAAGAGTCTAACAAATAAGTTGTATCTAAAAAGGCAGTTATATTCATTAAAAATGAAAGATGGTGATTCAGTAGCACAATATTTAAATGCTTTCAATTTAATTCTCAGTCAGTTAGCATTTGTAGATGTAAAGCTTGAGGATGAGGATAAATGCATTTTATTGCTTTGGTCTTTACCAGATTCTTGGGAAAATCTAATTGTTGCAATTAGTGGTAATGGTGCAGATCCAAAGATGGACAAGATTATTCCCACTCTCTTATTAGAGGAGATGAGGAGGAAATCTAAAACTAGCTCCCAAGATGCCTTGTTTGTAATAGGTAGGCCTAAAGAGAAGGAATCTAAAGCAAACAAGAAAGGAAAGGGTAAGTCTAAAGGATGGTCAAAAAACCCTGGTAAGAGTAAGGTAAAGTGTTGGAACTATGGAAAACTTGGACATATTAAAAAGGATTGTAAGAGCAAGAAGAAGAGTATTGATGCTTCTACAAAAAAATATGATGACAACAATGATGCACTAGTCATTTATTCTAATACTGTTGTTGATAACTCTTGGCTTACCAATTCAGGTTGCTCCTATCATATGACTCCTAGAAAGGAGTGGTTCTCTAAGTATAATGTATATGATGGAGGATATGTCTTCATTGGAGACAACAACACAACAAAGGTTGTTGGCAAAGGAGAGGTAAAATTGTGTTTCAGTGATGGTAGTGTTAAAACCCTTAACGATGTTTTACATATTCCAAGACTTGCAAGGAATCTACTTTATATCTCTAAGTTTAATGATTATGGAATGCATGTGACATTTGACAAAGGTGGTTGCAGATTGGTGAAAGGGAATATGGTGGTTGCTAAAGGATCTCGGATTGGGACTTTGTTTAAGTTGAATACGTCCAATGTAAATATTTTATCAAATGTAACTGAAGCTAAAAATACATGTATGCTATGGCACCATAGATTGGGCCATATAGGTGAAAAAGGTCTTAGGATCATTCTTAATAAAAATTTGGTTGACAGTATTCCAAATTATAATATTAACAAAAATGACTTTTGTGAGCACTGTGTGTTTGAAAAGCAATCTAGATCTAAATTTCCTAGTGGTACAAATAGAGCTAAAAGATTATTAGAGATTATTCACTCAAATGTAATGGGTCCTGTGGATATTGACTCTATTGGAAAATCTAGATACTATGTCACATTTATTGATGATGTCTCAAGATACACTTGGATATATTTTATGCATAACAAATCTGATGTGCTTAATAAGTTTAAGGAATTTAAGGCTTTGGTTGAGAAACAATCAAATCATAAGATAAAAGTGTTGAGATTGGATAATGGTGGTGAGTATTGTTCTAAGGAATTTGATGATTATTGTAAGCATGGAGGAATAGTGAATAGACAACTACTCCATATACACCTCAACAAAATGGAGTAGCTGAAAGGATGAACCGAACCTTAATGGAAAGAGTTGGGAGTATGTTAAGTAGTGCTAAGCTTGAACGGTCCTTATGGGTTGAAGCAATATGTACTTGTTATTTAATCAATAGATCCCCTAATTCATCTATTGAAGATAAAACTCCTTATGAGATGTGGTTAGGTAAGAAACCTAGTGTTGCACATTTAAGGATCTTTGGTTGTGAGGATTTTGTTCACGTGCCTCAAGAAAAGTGATCTAAATTAGATCCTAAAGCACATAAATGCATATTCATAGGTTATGGTGAAAATGTAAAAGGATACAAGATTTGGAATCCACTCACAAGAAAACTTTCTTTATCTAGAGATGTTATTTTCAAGGAATTTAAAGATTATTCAGGAGAAGAACAACCAAAGGAAAAATATATTTCTTGAACAGTGCATTTTGAGACAAATACTGAGAAGCAACAAGATACACATGTTGAAGAAAAATTGGATGGATTAGAAGAGGAGAGTTTAGAGAGTTCTTCTGAAATAGATGCTCAAGATGAGCATATTGAGGAACAAGAAGAAAATCCTTTGAGGAGATCCACAAGACAACATAATCCCGTTGAAAGGTATAGCCCACCTAATTTTCTTTGTATTTTTGCTTTAATGAGTACTAATGATGAATCCAGTTCTTACAAGGAAGCTTTGTCCTTAGATGAGAACAAGCTTTGGTCACAAGCTATGCATGAGGAAATGGAATCCTTGGATACTTGTGACACATGGGATCTTGAGAGTTTTCCCAAAGATAGAAAGGCCATTAGTTGTAAATGGATCTTTAAAAAGAAGATTGGTGCAGATGGTAATCTCAAAAGGTACAAGGCTAGATTAGTAGCCAAGGGCTACTCCCAGAGAGAGGGAATTGACTTTAATGAAATCTTCTCTCCTGTTGCTAAATTAACTTCTATTAGATTCTTCTTATCTATTGATTCTGCTTATGATTTTGAAATTGAGCAAATGGATGTGAAACCTACTTTTTTGCATGGGAATCTTGATGAGGAGATTTATATGAAGCAACCTGAAGGTTTTGTTATAAAGGGAAAAGAAGAATTGGTTTGTAGGTTAAAGAGATATTTATATGGATTGAAACAGTCACCCAGAATGTGGTACCAGAAGTTTGATGCTTTCGCATTAAAAATTGGTTATGTTAGGAGTGAGGAAGATCATTTTGTTTATATAAAAATTATTGATGATCAGCTTTTAATTATTATCTTGTATGTTGATGACATGTTTATTGGTAACAACAAGGTAATGATCAGAGAATTGAAAGCACAAATCTCGAGCACATTTGAGATGAAAGATCTAGGGGCTGCAAAATATATCCTCGGTATGGAGATCAGTAGAGATAGAGGTAACAAAAAGCTTTTCTTAAGTCAAAGCAATTATGTTAATACTATTTTGAAAAGATTTAACATGTAGGACGGTAAACGAGTCAATATTCCTTTACCAGTTGGCACGAAGTTAAGTATAGATATGAGTCCTAAATCTGATTTTGATTTTGATGAAATGTCTGAAATTTTGTATGCTAGTGCAATTGGTAGTTTAATTTATGCAATGGTCTATACGAGACCAAATATAGCACAAGCAGTGGGAGTTCTTAGTAGGTTTATGTCTAACCCTGGTAAAGAACATTGGACTTATGTTATGAGGGTGTTTAGATATTTATGAGGGACTTCAGATTACTATTTAGTTTATCATGGTTCTAATAATATTGATATTATGAATAGATCATTGGACATATAGGGGTTTGTTGATTCAGATTGGGCAGGAGATCTAGACAGTCGAAGGTCAACAAGTGGTTATGTGTACACTTTGGAGCTGCGGTTAGTTGGATGAGTAAGAGGCAGCCCACGGTTGCTTTGTCCACCATAGAAGTAGAGTACATGGCTGCTACACATGCCTCTAAAGAGGCAGTTTGGTTACAGAGACTTGGGTCAGGTATTGGTTTTAATTGCAAGCAAGTTAGGCTTGAATGTGATAGTCAGAGTGCTCTTTGTTTAGCCAAAAATTCTATCTATCATGCTCGTACTAAACATGTAGATGTTCAGTATCACTTTGTGTGAGAAATGGTTGAGAGTGGGAAAGTATTAATTGAAAAAGTTGACACTTTGATTAATGTTGCAGATTATCTTACGAAGCCAGTTCCTACAAATAAGTTCTCATGGTGCAGGAAGGCCATTGGCCTTGAGTCTTGTACTTGATTTAAATTTATTATTCCTTATTTAGAATAATTGCAATGTATAATGTCAAGTGGGAGAATGTTGGAAATAGGATGCCATTTAATTGCAAATCCTAAACATTAATTATTTCATGTATCTCCTAGATTCTTGGAATGTGTTCAACAACACTAAGATTAGGATGAGACTAATATTTGATGAAATAATCATGATTATTGACATTTGTAATTAATTATAAATGTAAGGAGTATGTGAGGGCGTCCATTGTGAGTTCCTAAATAATAGGGGCACATGGGGTACCCACATGGTAAGGTGATACTCACCTTAAGTTCAATTAACTATTCAGAGTAAGAGATAACACTTCTGAATGCATGTAAAGATCCTAGGAGTTAGGGTTTGATGTTTGCATGCATGAAGTTCAGTTCAGTTCAGTTCAGTTCAATTTGGTTTAGTTTAGTTTAATTTAGTTCAGTTATGATTTAGTTGTCTTCAGTTAGTTTCAGTTGTATGTTAGTTAACTTCAGTTAACTTGGAATGCATGGCTAATAACTTGAGTTGTATGATAGATAACAGGGACTACCTCCAATTAACAGGGGATGACCATTCTTGCATGAATGGTGTTGAGTAAATGTTTCAGTTAACTAGAAATCACTTGGAGCCAACTTGGGCACCCAAGATGCTTTCCTGGATTTACCTCTCTTGCATGATAAGATGTTTTTGAAGGCTTAGTTAAGTAGGATTACTTTTGGGCGCCATCTTTGAGGAGGAGCTTTGGAATTATCACCAAAGTGAAGGATGAGTTGTAGCTTCAGTTTGGGACGCCCAAATGGATGGAGCACATGTTGTAAGCTTTAGTCTTCACAAAATAAATCAACTTGAATTAATATGGTGTATCTTTTCTAGGGCTTGAGCTTGGGCATTGTAATTGTCATCTTTTGGAGATTACAAGATATCTTATTGCCTCTATATGTCATTCAAGTTGAAGAGTTTTCATAATTGTTATTTGTAGGTGTGAAGAAGATTGGTAAAGACAGAAGAAGCATTCTCAAGCAAGAATTGGAGCTATTGTATTTCAGAGATTGAATAATAGAATAATTCTTGGTGGAGTTTTTTCCCGAAAGGGTTTCTCCACGTTACATCTTGTGTAATCTTTCTACTATCTTGTCTAGTTCTTCTATCAACTTCTGACTACATTCTACAACAATAAAATGGATTAATCAAGATAATCGCCCACAAAGAATATATGTAACAAAGAAAAAGCTTACTTAGATCAGCAATATTAAAGTTTTATAGAGTATTAAGCTAAGAAAACATCAAACCCTAACTCCTAGGATCTTTACATGGAATTCAAAGTGTGTTATCTCTTGCTCACGAATAGTTAAGCGAACTTAGGTGAGTGTCACCTTACCATGTGGGTTCCCCATTTGCACCTATTATTTAGGAACTCACTATGGACACCCTCACATACTCCTTACATTTAGAATTAATTACAAATGTCAATAATCATGATTATTTCATCAAATATTAATCTCATCCTAATCTTAGTGTTGTTGAACACATTCCAAGAATCTAGGAGATACATGAAATAATTAATGTTTAGGATTTGCAATTAAATGGCATCCTATTTCCAACATTCAGAATAAATTCAACAATTTCTAGGCTTTCAAAATAGGGGAATTCACTCCAAATATCCAAAATTTTGTGTTTTGCTTCTTTCAACCATTTGGATTCATTGTGCGACAACATGTTTCTTTCAGCTCTAATCTTCTCACTGCTATACTCATCTAGTTTTATCATTCCTTTGATTTGCTCCATTTTACCTTTTGTACACATGTCTTGAAAATACCAAAGAAGTTCTTCAACCGCACACCAAATTAAACTGAAATTTCTCAATATAATTGAAGTACCTAATGGATTAGGGTTCTGTCGCTAAATATAATTTCAAAATTTTGGTGCAGAGTGCTCTCCTTCTTTTCTTCAACATAGTGGAAAATGAGGGTTTCAAGTTGCTTTTTATTTTTCGCACACCTAAAAAAATTTTTGTAATAAATGCTTTTTCCCTAACACATCTGGATACCCTATTTTCCTAGTCTGCGAAAGATAACTCTTCTGCAGATTTTCAACTCAGCATGACATCCTTTCTAACTGTTTCAGTAACATATGTAGATCATCAGTGCAGCCAACACTCATCCACATTTTGGTGTCAATTACCGGAAGGGGGGTTTGAAATATTTTCTTGACAACTCCCCCTAGGCCAAAGGCCTAAAACTAATTCCCAGAGGAATTACTAGAAGCAGGTTTTGGTGCTAGCTCATTTCCTGTAACAGAGGAACTCTTCTTCACCCATGTCTTCATCTGATATCTTATTTCATCCATAGTTACTTTCCCTTTTCCTTTATCATCTTTCTGCATATTTCTGCCTTTGTATACCAGACCTCTTCTATCCATATTCTTAACTTTGCAGAATCTGACAATGTGACCATATTTGTTGCAATTGAAACACAACATTTTCTTGTTTAGACCAGTTACTCCATTGATTTCTTCTCGATCTACAATGGTTAGTAATATACCCAAATCTTCCATAGGTATAACATCTAGCACTCCTATTAATAGAGTTTTTTGACACAATTCTACATTCAATTGACTTGTGACCAAACTTATTGCAATTGAAACACTGAACAAAAAATGATGAATCACTTGATTTCATTTTTCTTCTACATTGAGCAACCATATGATCAAATTTATTGCAAGAAAAACAATATCCATTAAACTTTTGAGCATTAGTTTGTCTTACCGGATTCCTTTTTTCTTTGTTCATTTGATTACCTTGCATAAAATTCCTTTGTCCAGATCCGGAACTCTCTCCTTTTTCATAACCATGACCTCACTTGTCCTTCCCATTCTTTTGTCCTTGAGTCAGCTCATCAAGCTTAACAGAGCTAATCTTGAACTTCTCCTTGTATTCATTTGTAGTAGTGAGTTCATCCCTGAGAATAATAATCTGTTTGTCAAGCTCTTCTTCATTGTTTCTAGATTGTTGCAATTCAATCTCTAATTGAATGAATTCTCCATTAATTCTGCTACATTCAACAGATCTCTCTTTTAGGGACTGGGCAAGATTTTCCTCATTCTTCTTTCTTTCTTCAATCTCCTTAGTCATATTTATCGCCATAGATTCCATCTTATGCTTTAGGGTAGCATTGTCTTTGGCAAGCTTTTCACATTCTTCAGTTATTTCCTTCAAGGTTTGATTCAAGTGAGCATCATCCATGCTTGTGCTTTCTTTCTGCTTAATATGATCACAAAGATCCTTTCTCTTCTCCCCAGACTTAATGATCTGATCCTTTAGCTTCTAAATGAATTTCTCAACATCCTTAATATTTTCTCTCAATTCCTGGACTTCTACTTTAGAATGATCAAGGTCATCAAGTGCCACCAAAAGTTGTTGCTGAAGACTAGCAGAGTCCATAACATTCCAAGATCCACCTCAAGCTATTAAACTTCTTCTAAGGAACTTAGCTCTGATACCAATTGTTGGACTCAAGCAACACTAAGAGGGGACATGAATCAGTGTTGTGCAATTTTTAACTTTATTAATTTGTTCTCTCAAGTGCCTAAAATATTCAATTAAAAGAAAGATGTGTGAACATAGAACAATAAGCCACAACACCATAACACAATAATTTTTACATGGAAACCATATTAGGGGAAAAACCACGGTGGAGGTCAATCCATAATTTTAGTACTCAAAATATAAGTGTTTTACAAAATGGGGAATGCACTTGCATTCAGGCACACTTCCTAGAGCTCACTGCTCAAAATAAAAAAGGCTCACTGCCTTACCAAAGATTTGGATTACAAAAAAAGGTTGAACTGAGAAAATAACATCTACAAATGCCTAATTATAGTTCTGGTTAGGCTCATATATCAGATTCTGGACCTTATGTCTGATTCTACACTTTGCTTTGCTCTACCTTAATTCGCTTCACAAAAGCCTCTTCTGCACAAATGAAAATCACTTAACTGCTCTTCTAATATTTGCAATACACACCCACACATATCGAACACTACACATACCTACCAAAAATAATTAAGAAATCTCATATATATATCTGCTACCAAGAATTCAGTCGCTATATGTCAGCTTCAATAGAATAAAAAATATCTTCCAACTATCAGTTCAAAGCATGAGTAAAATTTAATGTGCATCCACCAAATTTTGCCATAGCATAGTTAGGACCCAAAACAAAAAATTCAAACACAAAAATATTCCAAACAATTTCTCCTTAAACATCTGCAACACCCAACATTCACTTAGTCGACCTTCATACATTGATGAACAAAAAATTGAATGAACGGATCTCCTAACTCGTACACCACTTGATGCGACAGAACAAAACTCGAGAATAACACATTTCATACACCCAACGACCTTCCATGAGATCCACAACCAAAATTAATAAAGTGGTAATGCAAACCACTAACAGATTCAACTTCAGTCGGATACCCTGTTCTTTACTCTGTCTTCCGGTATGGTCAGATACAGAAGTACGGACGAGATCAAAAACTTAGGTTTCCATCAATGACAACACTAGAAGCCATATGCCATCATTCAGTTGGTATTAGATCCTTTCCAACCTTGTTTCCTTTGTTGGGTTAGAAGGTTTTTTTGAGTTGATCTTGGTTTCAGTGAGATTTTTGTAGAAGTGTGTATTTTGTGACCTTGTTGTAGGAAAGGGATGGCAGGCACATCTAGCAAAATTGAGATGGGGAAGTTTAACGGTGGTAATTTTAAGTTGTGGAAGCTCAAAATGGAAGACATGCTTGTAGCCCATGATCTATGGCTTGTAGTTTTTGGAACCATGTCATCAGGCATGAAACACGAGGATTGGGATTTCATGGATAGGAAATCCAAGGGTCTTATTAAACTTTGTTTGGTTGATTTCGTCCTCCTGAATGTCAATGAAGAGGAAACTTATGCTTCTCTGTGGAAGAAGCTTAGTGATGTCTAACAGGCCGAATTCCTGATAAACAATCTTTTCCTGAGAAAGAAGATGTATTCCTGAAAATGGAAGATGGAGGATTTGTTGTAGATATCTTGAACTCTTTTAACATGTTGGTTGCACAATTGGGTTCCAATGTAGAAAATGTTGATGAACAAGACCATTGCATGCTCCTTTTTTGTTTGTTGTCAGACTCTTGGGATCGCCGAGTAATGGCTATTGGAAGCCCTACTTCCACCTTCAATATGGATAAGGTTTTTGCCTCATTATTATCTGAAGAGATGCAAAGGATGTCTTCTGAGCTGGCCAAGGAGGCCTTTGCATTTTGTGGTAGACTAAAGGAGAGAGGCAAAAAGAAAGACAAGAAATCTAAGTCAAAGTCTCTGAGGATATCTAAGTCTCTTGGTAATAAATCCAAGGAAAAATGTTGGAAATGTGGTGAAAATTGTCACATTCAAAAAGATTGCAAGAAGGAAGAGAAGAAGAAAAACTAGGCTTTCTACAATTCTGGATCTAAGAAATCATCCCAAGATGATGGAGGAGCATTTATTGCAGCCTTAGTAGCCCATGCATCAGATGATGTGTGGTTGATAGATTCGGATGCATCCTTTCACATGACCTCTCATAAAGATTGGTTCTTGAAGTATGAGGAGTTTGATGGTGGAGAGATGTACCTGGGTGATGACTCTCATCTAAAGATTGTTGGCCATGGAAGAGTCAAAATTAGATTTCTTGATGGAAGAGTGAAGGAGATTGATGATGTCTTACATATCTAGGGTTTTGCATGAAACCTACTTTCTGTAAGTAAACTAAATGATTCAGGAGTGCAAGTTTTTTCTCTGATAGAGGATGCAAGATAACAAGAGGAGCTATAGTGTTAGCTAAGGGAGTTTTTATTGGCATTCTATTTTAGCTTGATGCATGCACTATAAAGTACAATAGTTATTTTGATGTACTAAAGAAGAGACCTTTGGACTCTTCGTCCTCACCATCAGATTGTGCAAAGAAGAAGCATGTTGCAGCTACATCCAATGGTCATACATTTTGGGTACCTAAGGGTGCTCATTCAAGGAAATGAAGCTTCCTGCAGAGAAGACAATGTTATGGCGCCAACGACTTGGTCAAATAGGTGAGAAAGGTATTAGAACCATGAAAAATAAGAGCCTTGTTGAAGGCCTTGATGATTGTAATCTCGAGTTCAACTTTTTGAACATTGTGTATATGGAGAACAACACTATGTTTATTTTTACTCTAGTTCTCATAAGTCTTCTAGGGTTTTGGACTATATTTATTCAAATGTTTTTAGTCCTGTGAATGTTCCTTCATGATCAAAATATGTATATTTTTTTTCTTTCATAAATGAGTATAATAGGACATTCATTTATTTCCTTAGAAGTAAAGTTGAATTCTTTAGTCAAAGTAAGGAGTTTAATTCCTTGGTAGAAAATTAGACTAGAAAAAAGATTAAGTGTTTGAGGATTGACAATGGTGGTGAGTTTTTTTTTGTAGAGTTTGACAAGTTTTGTAAAGAACACAAGATTGAGAGACATAA